>JACVVK020000357.1:217500-460000 GCA_018292915.2 Batillaria attramentaria
TTATCATTTCTCTGGTTCTGCGGCTGTGCAAAAATGACCTATAACCTGACATTAATTACCCTTACGTTACATGCAAGATCCACGCGACTTTCCGTTAGAAGATTCGAGAAACGTATCCCATGATGAGTTGTTTTTTGTTGAGGTGTTTTGTTTTGTTTTGTTTTGTTTTTTGTTTTTTTGGGTGTTTTTTTTTTTTTTTGGGGGGGGGGGGGCGGTGGTCTTATGTGGTGGTGGTGGTTTTGTTTGTTTGTTTGGGGGGGGGGGGGAGGTTGCTTTTGGGGGTTTTGTGTTTGCTTTTTTATTGTTGTTGTTTTTTATGTGTGTGGGTTTTTTTGTTGGGGGGGGGGGGGGGTCTCAGTCATTGTAAGTGACAGGACCTGATTGTGAAAGTTACAGACAGTATTTCAGTATGGATTGTATGACGTGTAGTTAATTTGTCTTCTTATTACTCTCATTGATCGTCCCTTACCGACAATTGGACTGCCGGCCTCCTGCTCCGGGGGATGATTGTCTCACCCATTCCCTCATACTGCTGCAGAGCTGCTGTAGTTTGTGTATGTAGCAAAGCAGCATCCGGGTACAGCCCACGGACAGACACGGTGGCGGAACAATGGAGAGGATGGCGTGTGGCGGAGCCAAAAAAGAAAAAGGTCGTGTCATTGTTAACGTCCCTCAGCAAATTACAGGACCATGTTTAGATCTCCCGAAAGTAATAAAAATCTCAAACTGACCCGGGCGGGGAGCACTTTAGGGTGAAGAAAGTGTCGTTCCGCTGAGCCCCCTCATTAGGCAGTAGTCCCCTGTTCCAACAGACGCGGGCGCCGATCCCCGCAAGAGCCTCCTGGCCCAGCGCGGCTGTGTCAACAGGCGGGACATCAGATGTCTATCTTCGGACGCTGCTTGCCCCGCAGGTCCAGTCACTTCAATATTGACTCGCACGTGCTTTTGTGCCTGCTGCCCTTTCACTGTCTGGTCGGCCTGGGCTTCAGCTATTGGCGTGAAGGAGTACGGTGATGACTTTTAGGGGGTTGGTCCAGCAGGACGTTTTGAACAACCCCCAGCAGGTCCACCTTGTGAAGCGTGGCGACTTGTAGACCTGAGCACTTTCCACCCTCTCGAAAGTCTTCCAGCGCGAGTCACCAGGCGGTGAGCTGAATACAGGAGCCTCATTCTGGAATTCTGTTATATTTTGCTATCACCTTTTTCGCACGTGATGTTTCTTGTTCAGTTCCTCTTGCATTATGGAGCCGTTTATAAAGACTATAAAGTTTGGGTACGTCCAAGCCAACGATTGGAGAACAAGCGTATCAGTGTATCGGTCAGGTCGATCTGTTCCTGTCTGGGTTAAACAGACTGGAATGATTGGTTAGTTGCGGCCGGCTGGCTGACAGGCTTACGATGGTTAGGCTGGCAGCAAAGGCTGTTCCAGTAGCCGCTAGTCAGTCATTGACTGATGGTGACGCTGGCTGCTATCCAGGATGTGGGTATCCAGTGGCACATAATATTATATCACACAACGGAAGACATGACGATGGCACTACCAAACTACCTCGTGACAGCTTTGTTTCCCTCGTGCATCTGTTTAAAGAAATTTCCACGTGTTCATCTTTGGTTGTGCCGAATGCGACAAGCTCTTTTTTATCAACATAATTTCGCAGTTGTCAGCCGGGAATTCAGAGACCATCGTTCGGCGTTTTCTGTGCGTTCCTTCCAAGTATTTTCGTCGGAAGGAAGATCCGTACAGATGGCAGAACTAAGCCTTAGCAGAAAGATTGTCAAAGCCATGCTGTAAGTCTGTCCTTTAGTCTAGCAGCAAACCCGATTTCTTTAAGTTTTCGACCGCACTCCCGTTCTGGCGTCATCGGAATGACCTGTCAGTCTTTTGCCTCCAATGTCGTCACCTCACTTTGCCATTTGCATACATGTTTGAGCCAACTGTCCACAAGTCGCGGAGATTATGCAGAGCATGTCACGGAAGCTGGGGGTGTTTTGCACGGAATCAGTCAGGCGGTAACTGAATCTTACACAGAGGACGACAGACGATCATGGGGCAGAACAGTTCCTTAGATTCCTGCATTCGTGTGGGTGTACATGTAGTTGGTAGTGGAGATGATTGCTAGCGCTTCATCACATGCTTCACCGTATTTTCTCGGGCAGCACTAAGTCACGGTCTCACTTCCACGACTAATGCCGCTTCGTTGGCTTTAAGCAAACACAGCGACATTGGCTTCACCAGCTTTGTGTTTTCGGTAGTTGTGTTCTGATCACTGCGCCAGGTCGTAGGTTCCTAACGTGACAGTGCCAAACTGTGTACAGGCCTTTTTCCGGCGCCTGTGTCTTAATCGTCGCGGTGAAGGAAAGTCTTTTCGCAGTCGTCCACTCACCAAATTTACTTCGCATTTGCTGAACGACTGGCCCAAGAGCAGACAATGCCCAACAGTGACTTTTTAGGAGCGAGACCAGGCCACCGATAAATCAATATAAAAACGAAAAGTCGCATGCTACCCCCGTCCCCTTACCCACTCCACCCCCACCCCCACCTCCCGGGCGAGTTTAATGACACTTATGTCGTCAAACAAGCGGAGGGCGCAGGAAAGGCAAATGAGGGTTGTCCCTGTAGAAGGTCATTGTGGGTGTAGCAAGGGCGGAAAGAGGCCGGGGACGTGGCAGGTGCCCCCTAGGGAGATCTGCACACTAACTGCACCGCTGATCCCAGCCCGAGAAACAAGGAGACATTTTGCCCCCTCCCCCCCCCCTCCCCTCCTCCTCCTCTAGCAAGATCAATGGCCCGGTTTCCATATCCCGCCTCGCTGCTTCCCTGTCTGCAGCAGGAAACGAGAAGAGGGGTGGGGAGAGTTTGGAAGGTGGAATGTCGGGGTACAAGCGGAGTCCCGGAGGACGGGGTGGACAGGTCGCGTGACGGACATCAGGCGCGACGTAAAGTGGAGAGAGGTGGGGTCATGCTGAAGCTGCATTGTGACGTCACGCCGGGGGTGAACGGGGATGGGGGAGGGGGCTACGGTACAGGAACTGCACACACGTCATCATAAGCGCAGAACGTTGTCTAATGGAAAGATTGCCCTGAAGGACTACAAATATAGCGTTATGTTCGATTTTGTGTGTACGTAGTTGGGTAGTTTCGTTGCCATCGAACGCTTATGAGTAGTTACAGCTCAGGCCGGAGATATCTGCTATTTCTCTGTTCAGACATAAACCTCTTGTTTGAAGCCGTCGCATGAAGCGGTCAGTATGTCACCAAGAGGTCACATCCATCGCCAGCTCTACACTGACTGATCACCTACACTAGGGATCGCCGGAGGTTCTCTAGGGACTGTAGGATTGCTAAATCATGCTGAACAATTGCGAAGCGGGGCTAGCGAGGGGCGTGTGGAGCGGTAAATTGTGCAGAATAATCAGCACACGGCGACGAGAGAGACAATGGCCAGGGCGGCATTCAGCGACGATCTGAGCAGATCCAGTGATGTCAGCGTGATGTCCACATCTCCACACACACACACACACACACACACACACACACACACACACACACACACACACACACACACATTTGAACTATATCTTTGAGCGTAGCTCTGATGATACAGAGGCTATATATATCAATACTAATAACGATAAGGGTTCTGTTCGTCAGTACAGTGTCCTTGAGGTCTGATGCTTCTGTGGAATGCAGAGAGTTAAGGCCGGAATTTGAGACTCCCAACACACAGGGCAGAAATTGCTGTGGCAATTAACAGCCTTCTTTTGGGACAAGGATGAACTACTCCACGGCGTGTCCACGCTAGTTTAAATAACAGCGCCACACTTGCGTCATCAAAGCACTATCCTTCCACGACTACCCCGATTCAACAGAAGAGCCATTAGTTTTGCGACAACCTGCCTTCCTCTGCCGTTCTTACGTGAAATGGTGCATCTGTGTTGGTGCGCGCAACTGTTTCATGTTATGTTTCATTGATAGGTTTTGACAGACGGTTGTCTCAGCCGGTGAAGACAAACTGCCCTGTTATCATTCGTTTCGGAATCGATTATGAGTGTTGGAAAAGTTGCGCAGTCGTCCGGGATTCCACAGACGTCTGTCTTGTGTCAGCTAATTAACAACGACTCGACTTTGGGGGGAAATCTGGGTTTGTTTGGTTTCTCGCTCAGCAGCAGTAATCTAGTTACACTGAAACAGATTTTGGACAAGAAGTCGATGAGAACTGTTTATCTCCACCACCGCTCGGTCAGACGGCCAGTAGGATTACGGTCTACTTTGGAAATGTTCAAACCACCAAATGTGAAAAATAAATGCAATTCTAAATTCAGAAATTTAAATAGCTGAGCTGATCCTTCGCACCACGTGATTGTAATGTGTTTATGTGCAGCGTGTGAGAGAATGCGTGTGAATCACGTGAGCGTGCGTGTTCGGTTTAGTTCGCGGCGCTTTGAGCCGTGTCATGAAATTGGGTAAAGCGCTTATACAATACTCATCATCATCGTCATCATCATACGGTGGAGTTTGGTGTCTTGCAAATGACCCAGCGCTGGAGATGGGAGGATCAAACTCCTGATTTCCTACTTTTCCCCATTTCTGCATTATTAGTATTATTATTATAAGCTCTGGTCGTGAGTTCGAATCTCGGCTGGAGCCAAATATTTGTGCTGGCTCCTTTCTCGTTGCCCCGTGTTTGATATCACCCATACGTGGTGGAAAAGGACGTTAAACTCCCAAAACACCCACCATTATTATTATTATTATTATTGTCGTGTTGCAGGAGGTCGGAACTGCACCATCTCGCTACAGTCTCGGACTGGCCACACCAACATGGGCGCCGTGGTGGGGCTGGTGGTGTTCTGTCAGTATTGGTTCTGGTACCCACTCACTCACTTCCTCTCCCTCGCCTTCACGCCAGCCTGTATCGTCGGCCTGAATGCCGACCTCAAGGTGAGTAGTGCACGGTGCTGTCCGGGGCACGTGCTGCTCGGTGTTGGACGAGAAAGCTAATTGTGTTGTAACGTATTACAGAAAAGCTCCAGATCACGTTACGGAAGCTTGTTAACTCCCAAGACCCCCCACAACTTTGATTCTCTTCGGAAGAAGCTTTTCTTTTTAAAGAAAAAAAAAGCTGTTCAGGCGTGTACCGTAAAGGTGTAGATAACAGTGCCTGTTGGAACAAGCAGAGGAGCCGAGATAGCCGAATAGTAGAGAGTTGGACTTTCAGTGCTCGGGTCGTGAGTTTGAATCCCGGCTTGGGCCATATATTTTGTGCTGGCCTTTTTACTCGTTGCCCCATCTTTGATATCACCCATACGAGGTGGAGAAGGACGTTAAACTCTCAAACACCCACCCACCCTATTGGAACGACCAGTACATGAACCAGAAAACAAATCGTCAACAAAGCCATATTATTGTCCTCATTATCATACAAACTCCAAGCTACAGGAGAGTAGTGAGATGTCAGGGGTAACGTGAGAGTCACCCAGTCACAGTTCTCGGCTGTGTTAAAAGGGTCTAAAGATTCCGGTCCCAACTGACAGACGGTACTCACAAGTTAGATATGATCACACGTTTGCCGTGTCCTCAGTAGCGAAAACGAAGTGCGGCCCTCAACAGTAGGTCTTATTCTGAAAGATCGTAGTGCAGGGCGTTGGTGCTGAACTTGTTCTGTAGATCCTTGTGTTGGCTGTGTGATTACAGATGCCTCAGGTGGAATTCAAGTCAAATGCCCGCCCGTCCCAGTTCGCCTACCCGCCACCACTGGAGGAGAAGAAGAACCAGACGAAGGAGAAGGTGGAGACGGCCGTCCTGTCCACCACAGCCAAACACAAACGCAAGGAGGCAGAGAAGAAGAAAGAGGAGGAAAAGATGGATGTGGTATGTCATCAAGAACACTTTTTTGTGTTGCTTTTGCTTGTTTCTTGGTTTCTCTAAGACTTAGATTTACACTCGGCGCGCGGGGGGGGGGGGGGGGGGGGGGATAGGCGAATGGTAGAGCGTTGAACCTTCAGTGCTCGGGTCGTGAGGTCGGGGCCAAATAGATGTGCTGGCCTTTTTCTAGTTGCCCCGTCTTTTTATATCACTTATATGTGGTGGAAAATTACATTGGACTCCCCAACACCCACCCACCCTCTTAAAGTCGCACACACCTCAGCTCAATTTGGTTTTAGGACATGGGGACGGTATTCGAGGATTTTGCTCTCTCTCTCTCTCTCTCTCGTGCGCTTTGGTTGGGTTTGCTTTAACTGGATTAGTTTTCGTCAAATAACTGAGAGAACCAAACAGTCCAGCAGCCCTGTTCCCCGCAGTGATTGTTGCCGTATGTCCACAGGACCCAGTGGAGTCCAAGGTGGACGCCTCGGTGTCGCTGTCCACGTCCACATCCATGTCGGTGGCAGACGAAGAGGAGAAGAAGAAAGAAGAGGAGAAAGAAGAGAAGAAAGAGCCTGAAGCCACTAGCGAACTGCTGAGTAACCCTGCCCGTGTCATGAAGAGTCAGCTGCGTGTTCTCACACCCAAGGAGGGGTCCAAGTACACCCCAGTCAAGGAGGTTAGCGATCATCACGGCTTCATATTTTGTTTGTTTGTTGTTGCCGTTTTTGTTTTGTTTCTTTATTTGGGTGTGTATTTTTCACTGAGTGCGTCTTTACATTCCCATGCTTTACCGAGTACTTATTCTTGAATATTGTTTTTGAAATTCCAGAGAAGTATGCGTTTTGATGATGAGGGGTTTTTGTCATACATTCATTATTGGATGTTGCCGATTGGGGAGGAGGGTGTGGTCATGTTCTGTTTTGTTTTAGAAGGATGTAGGTGATTTTGTATGTGTCACTATTTTATTAGTATTGTTTTGATTAATTCGTTTATTTGGGATGAGGAAGCATTGTGTTGTAAAGAAGTATGGTCATGTAAGAAGGGAATGGTCAGTCAAGGTTTATGTTTGTGTTACAGTTGAGCCATGGCGGCATCATCATGCTGAAGAACGTCAAGCCAGAGGAAGAGGAACAGCTGGTGGAGTTTGTACAAGGTCAGCATCACTGCAGTACTCGGTCGCAGTTTTCATTTGTGGATTTTTGGATTACTTTAAGGGCAATAAGTTCTCACTGCTCTCTAAAGTACCCCCCCCCCCACACACACACACACACACACCCCCCACCCGGTCACAGTTTTCATTTGTCGATTTTTGGATTACTCTCCAAGTTTAGTGTCATCAGTTTGAGGGGAAGAAGTTCTCACTGTTCTCAAAAGTGCCTTCACTCCATCCCCCCACCCACCCCAAAAAAAAACCAACAACAACAAAAAAGCGGAAATCGTGTGTGTTTATTTTCACTTTGGAACTATGGAAATGGATGAGTGAAGTATTCTGGCGATCATCTTCTGCTGCCCAACATTATGAAACTAGTGATGGATATACACTATCGGTCGATCAGTGAACAACATTCACGCTCACTTGTCCTTGTTGCAGCCGGAGGACCGAAGGTTGAGGAAGAGGCCGAGCCGGAACCCCCAGAGCCGTTTGAGTGGACGGAGGATTAGAGAGGTCAAGGTCAAGCAGTCAGAACTCATGCCAGCTACCAGACTTATTGCATGCATCACCATGTTCTGACCTCATATCGTGACGAGTAATCTCCAGTTTTCTTTGTTGTGTTTAGTTAGAGACAAGACGGGATCAGATTTTCTTTAATGCTTTCGTCGTGTATCAAGTAACTAAGAACTTTTAGCTGGTATTTTGGAAGCTACTGGGCTGACGGATAAGTGTGACAACCCAGCAACACGAAGTAAGACGATTCTCTGTTATGATGGCAGTTTACGGGATTTTCTTTGTAAACTTTGACCCATTCACTGTTGTCGGTAACAGATAATTCCGATATAGTACGTTAAGTGCACGGTTTCCTTGGTTTTGTCCGTGTTCGTCGGTGTTAGGACGACGTTCAGCATGCAGCCTGCAGAGTTATACTTCCAGAATGTTTGCGAACTCCATAACAGCTTTTGCTTTTATTTCAACATCACGAGCAGGTGTAACGAATAGCCTTTTTGGCATGTATGTGTCCATTGTATCGAGAAACGCATTTGTGAACCTTGAACTCAGTAATAAAATTAGTATTAAAACAAAAAGTGTGTGTGTGTGTAGTTTTGTGTGTGTGTGTGTGTGTGTGTGTGTGTGTGTGTGTTTGTTTGTTTGTTTGTTTTTGGGTTTGTTTGTTGTTGTTTTTTTTTTTTGGGGGGGGGGGTGTGTGTGTGTGTGTGTGTGTGTTTGTTTGTTTGTTTGTTTTTGGGTTTGTTTGTTGTTGTTTTTTTTTTTGGGGGGGGGGGCGGGGTGGGGGTGGTTGTTTTTTTTTTTGTTTTTTTTTAAACTGTGTTCATGAAAATGCTATGAAAACTGATGGTAGTACGGGTTACCATGATCACAACTTACTGCTTTTCTGCTCATGAATTTTGTGACAAGCATTCTTGCTATGTGTGCCAAGTTGTAAACATTCTCTCAGAGTATGGCAAGTTGTGGTAAAGTTTCTCTCAGAGTATGGCAAGTTGTTGTAAACATTCTCTCAGAGTATGGCAAGTTGTTGTAAACATTCTCTCAGAGTATGGCAAGTAGTTGTAAACATTCTCTCAGAGTATGGCAAGTTGTGGTAAAGTTTCTCTCAGAGTATGGGAAGTTGTGCTAAAGTTTCTCTCAGAGTATGGCAAGTTGTGGTAAACATTCAAAGTGTTTCAACAGAACTAGATAGAAAACACACTAATGAAAGTGATCAAACATATTTCCATGAAAATAGGTATTTAATACATGCAACATTTATTGGAGGACACGACCTCATTATTCTGTTCCACGCCATCCAATTGCTGTTTCTACCTCTCATAAGCCAGGATCCGTGTTTGCCTTTCAAAATAGAGAAATAAATACATCTTGAATGCATTACATAAATTTTACATTTTTTAAAAAAGGGGTGCAAGTGTAAATTATTACCATTCCGCACAAGCCGTCCTCAAATTACAGAAGTGGATCAATCACTCAATATTATCCCTGTCCATCGTCATAGAAACCGTCCATGTTCCGATCACTCACTACCCTACCCCACCCCACGCCCACCCACACCTACACCTGTCATCCCCAGCAAAACCGGGCTCAAGATCCGAGGTCGAGTTTCCTGAAGTAGTTGTCGAGCACGGCCTCTAGATGAACATCCCTGTTGACGTTCTCCGACAGGCGTCGTCTGAGGGTGTCATCATTGTAAATGAAGGCCTTGTGCTGCACCACCTCCTGTGTCCACCTGCTGGCGTGACGACAGAAGAGACCCTTGTGTAGGGCGATACACTCCGCGCCCAGGCTGACCTACACGAACATTGACACCGTACTGATCAAAAGCAAATCGATAGGCAGCATTTCTTTTCAAATGTTCAGCCCACAAAATGTCAAAATAATTAATTATAAGCCCAGGAACTTGAATGGCTGAGCTAATCCTTTGCATCACGTGAATGTCCGGTGTGAACGTGCGTGTTGGGTTCAGTTCGCGGCGCTTTGAGCCTTTGAGCCAAGTTACTAAGATAAAGCGCCACATTATTATTATTATTATTGCTGTTTGAGCATCGCTGGGACATACGAGGTGAAGACATCCGCACTAGTACTGAGGCTGGCTTGTGTGCTGAGTTTTGCTTCATTACGTATTGTAAATGTACACGTGCCCGAACTACAATTAAACAGAGCATGCAAAAGTATGCGGTGTAGAAAAGTTTGATAATATCGAGTATGGGTGGCACAGATACACATGACGGAGCAGCGACGAACGGTCTCTGTGACAGTGGAGTAATGCGGACTGTTGGTGTGTGTATTAACCGACTTAAAGCCACTCACTCCTACAAGTACTTTGCGTTATGAAAGTCCTGTGAACTAGGTTTCCTACGTGTGTTTTGACTGAAGTTCCAGCGTGCACCTGAAATGATGTTCTCACCAAAATAACACTTCGGGACTGTCTGCGCTTAAGTTGTATCGGCACCTGGTCCAAACCCTGCAACACACACACACACACACACACACACACACACACACACACACACACACACACACACAGCGCATACACACTGTTCACAGTCTGCATGGACCAACACACGCAAGACCCTGGTGGAGATGCACAGGGCAAGGGAAGCTAGTGATGCAAGGAGGCCGACCGCTCGGGACCTGAGAGAATGTGTAGTTGTGTACCTTCTTTCACCACAAGGCGATATCAGCCGCTCAAAGCTGCTACCGGAAATGTATTTACGAAAATATTTTAACGATTTTCACGCGGGAGGGGGGGGGGGGGGGATGCTTTTCAGCCAACGATCAAGTAGGAAATGATAGAAAAGTAAAAATCTTTGTCCAAACTTCCCGGTGTCAGTGTGTGTGTGTGTGTGTGTGTGACGGTGTGTGTGACGGTGTGTGTGAGTGTTTTATCAGGACCACATCTGGTGCGATTCACGTGCGCAATAAGAAAGGTTTGTGTAAGTATAAATATGCTTGCTGACATCACTGGCAATACTGTGGTTGGGCATACAGAGCGAAATGATGCCCTATCTAATTCCCTACCACTGTAAGTGTTTCATTATCAGTACTCACAAACACGTCTGTTTCACGGAGAGTATGGATGGGGATGAACTTTCTCTTGCCAGGCGGTAAGCGGAGAGTGCGGGGCTCGGTAAGGTCCCGTATGGTGATGGGTTTAGTCAAAGGGAACATCACGCGGTTGCCTTGCGGTGTTCTTTTCTGAAATCAGATGACGTCACGCCTGTGACAAACAAGCCCGCGCCGCGGCCTTGAGTTTCTACATTGAAGACAATACTGACAAAATGATGAGTTCACAATAGTCACTTTGTAGACCGTACCTTCGTCTAGTAGTGTTAGCCGTAACGCCGGATTGTACTCACTTGTTTTGCCAGACGGGATACTGGGAAAGTTCCGCTGAAGATGCAAACCACTGAATCTGTTGCTGCTTTCAGAGAGCATGTATACATCGCGTATGCTCTCTAGTACTGTTTTTTTCCTTTCTCTGGACGTGGGGACCAAACCATGGGGGTGCTGCTGCTTCTTTTCACAGTTTATTGACGCTAGCGTTTTCAAAGTAAGATGATGGCGTTCACTTTGTTTTACGGGACGGGCTCACACATAGTATTATGATGGTATATAAACTCACATAAAAATTCAAAATAAACAAAAATAATTAATCCCCCCAAAAAGCAAGATGACGCCATACCCGGAAACCCCGTGGACGAGCAGAAATGACGACGGTAAGCTAGACATTCTTGTCTTTTCCACTATCCATACTAGCACTTACCTCTACACTCCCTTCTTCGACTACGAGAATCTCTACATCGTACCCAGGCCACACCCTAACCCCAGTCACGTGGCTAATCGGTCGAGGTCGTACCTCTAAGATTTATCATTGGCTTGGTGCACGAGTTAGCCACACCCCAGCTCCCCCCTCCACCCCTCCCAAAAACACCCAAACCAACAAAACAACAACAACAAAAACAAAACAAAACCGACGAACAAAAATCGAGACATCAGTGCACCACCAAAAGAACGAACAAACAAACAAACAAAACCTAAAACTACCAATCAGCAATGGCAACAAAAAGAAGAAGGATCTTCCTACTGACTGAGGACCGACTGAAATTACAATCTATGTGCAATGTGTACAAGCCGAGATGTCCGGGTAGAATTTTCACCCGCCAGTTTTGCAGGACTACATCCAGTGTGTCAGCAGCAGTAGTAAAACACAGCAGTAGCAGCAGAAAAACAGTAAAAACACATGTGTTCCTAGATGGTACTCACTTCTATATACTGGACATGCTCAGATGCAAGCTCGAGGTACTGTGTGTCCCGGTTAGGTGATGCCTTTTTTCTGTCAGCTTCTGGAAGTAAGTCGACCAGTGCTCCGGCATCTCCACCTATGCTGTTCCCTCCTGCTCCTGTTACAAATAATCGGTTACAATCCACTTGAAACATTAACTTACACAGTAAATACCACATACTGACTTCTTAGTTTACAGTTGTTGTTGTTGTCGTTCGTCTCTTGGTCACACTGGAAGTTCAGTTCTGAGCATGAAGTCTGCTGTCCTCTCCAACTCCCGCTGAGGGCCGTAGTTTACAGTAACACCAAAGACCTTTGTGAGAGAAAAGGTCGTTGATAACACCTCGGCGGAGACGTGAACTCAATCCCTAACAAGTAAGTTTTTGGTTGTGCACCAGTGGCCTCACTAAAACTAAATCACAATTCAATCATGGATTTGAATTTGGTTGGTGGGAGTGTTGCACCTTGATTATACTCGTGTTTGCTGCAGTAAGAGCCGTTGATAAACCCCAAATCTTGTCTGATCTTTGTATGCAGGGCCAAAACCGAAAAAAGGGGGGAAAACCGTGGGATATTGGTGCGCGGTACGATATGCAGGGGCGCCGGAAGATGTTGGGGGGAGGGGGGACAGAATCTCAGAGGGGGGGAAACGCCAGAGCCAGTGAAAGGAAGGACGTTGCCCGAAGAAAGTGAAAAGCGGGGGGGGGGGGGGGGGGGGGATTGAGACGACTTTCTGCCAAGTCGTTTTGATATTTCATGCAACGGCTAAACTGAGTTCTCTGTGGGTGGGATTAAGGGAGAGAGCCGGAAGAGGGGGAGGGGAGGTAGGGGAAGGGAGGGGGGGCAAGACCATGGCTTTGCCCCCCCCCCCCCCCCTCCTGCCATAGTCACCTGATTTTCCAGGGGGGGCAAAAAGATACTCTTGCCCCTCCTGCTTGGGTACAGGGGGGGGGGGGGCAGCTGCCCCCCCTGCCCCCCCGGTTCCGGCGCCCCTGATATGTGTTAACAGGTCTGTGTGAGCAGGGATTCAGTCGTCAATGAAGGGGTCATAAAGAGATGGGAGGAATCTTCCTAACAAAAAATCTGCTTCACAAGCCTTACAGTAAGTATGTACACATTCCCGGTTTTTCCAGAGTACGGATCGTGCAGTGTTTCCACAACGAAATAGGCCTAGTACCAGTGGTAATGTACCATAACGACATCTGCCAAATTTAACCCTCATTTATCAGTTCTGCAACTAAAAGTTTTCAATGGTTCCATTTTTTATTTTTTTTGTAACCAAAGGGAGATAACTAACAGTGTTTTATCCTGCATCAGACGACTCAAGTTGCATGTCATTAGCGTAGCGGTGTGGAGTTTAAAGGGGCAAGGTGACACCCCTTTGCTCTAGATCTTGCACGTCTTTATGACACCTCAAGGAACACACATGATGTGGATGATTACACGGTCGGCACCACAGGTGCCGTAATTCCCAGATCTGGTTCACATCGGGAAAATTATTCATGACAGGAAGCGTGAAGTGCGGCCCTGTCACGCAATCTAAAACCACATGGACCTCCACAGCATCATCTTGCCATCATCCTCGTCCTTATCATCATGCATAATATAAAAAAAAGTGTCCCAGCTTCCGACCCCTCCTTCTACCCATGACCGGAAGGAATACCACTGGAGCTGGCGAAAAATTATGGCACACACACACACACACACACACACACACACACACACACACACACACACACACACACACACACAAACAAACAAACAAATTCACCAAGCTGATCCCAAAGCCAGGGAGACTCGGCGATTGAGGTGTCGTAGTCTTTGTCCTTCCAGTCCAGTTTCCGAAACACTTTGCAGTAGCCCTGTCACAAAGTTCACACATCATACTCAATAACCATACGCGCTGATGATCACAGACCTCCGGAATAGCAAAAGCACGGGTTACGGGTTTCTTTTTGTTCTTGTTGATTTTTTGTTTAAATAGTTGTTGTTGTTTTTTTGTATTGTTGAAGTTCTAAGCAAATTCTGTGTGTCTTTGCAAAATGCTGAGCACAGGAGTAACGTCGACAGTCTATGATTATCACTACTATTAGCGTGTCGTTGTCTGTCCTGACCGGTGATACAGTCTCTGGTCCGTGAAGTCTTAGCCAATTTAGGCTCGAAGTTTTTTTAAGAGTGTAACCATACGGGAGTTGGGGTGGGGGTGGGTTAAGAGAGAGAGAGAGAGAGAATCGTTTTATTCAGGTTCAGTACTGACCGTGCGAACAATATAGAGGTGTGCCGAGGTGTGACTGTCATGGGTGATGACAGTGTTCCTTCTGCACACATATGATTATCTATATTACTACACACAGTTCATCTCACAATCTGATTTTCTTGCCGCATAGGGTAGGGATTAATGCGCATGTGCTCTCCCGTCAGTCATTTCCCCAATCAGCTCTTAATAAGGCTCATTTGGTATAGTTCGCCCGTTAGAGGGTGCAGATGTATACCATTCAATTCCGTCGATATTTCGCATAAAGTGAATTCGTAGAACGAAGTCAGCGGCCACGTGACTTCACCTCGCCAAACTCCGGAGTACATTTGCACCCCCCGTCTTGCGTTGCGAGGATACAGTCGCCCCCGTTAGTGAACGGAATTGACTGGTATACATTTGCACCCCCTAACGGGCGACTATACCAACTGAGCCTCAATAAGGAGCTTGCCCGTAACCGTACCATGCCACGCATAGCGGCATAATTACCTACCCTCCTCGCATGGCACGCGCCTCCTTTTTCATTTTTTTATTTATTTATTTATTTATTTTTTTTTTGTAATACAAGTGAAACAATTCATTCTTGAGCTTACGTTCACGGCTTGCCTCCTTACCTAAAATAATATTATGTAAGTACATGTGTCAGTCCCACTGTTAGAGACCAAATCAGCACTTTAGGGTACCGACAGTCTCATTCTCGTGTTGATGAGTTATTTCTTTTCCTTCGAAAAAAAACAAAAAACAAAAAAAAACTCTCTCTTGTTGATAATACTTAAAACCCTACTTCAAGAATACCAACACAGCGGACAAAACGCATGCATGCGTGTTGCTGACTAAAAACACCTATGATAAATCCCATTGTACTTGACACACTCAGTGTTTCCTGACCTGAAATAGTGCAGCGTGCACAAGCTGGGATGTTCGAGAAGAATTTCCACCGGCCATTGTTGCATGATATCCAGTGTGCTGCACGGGGCGTACGTTGCAAGGTGGAAGTCAGTAGTAGCAGCAGTAGTGATAGCAGCAACAGCAGTGGTAGTAGTAATAGTAGCAGTAGATTTAGTAGTAGCAGCAACAGTAGTAGTAACAGGAACAGCGGTCGTGATCAACCGAAAAAGAAGAAGTGAATGTTTTTCGAGTCAACATGCAAATTGGATGGGATAGCTTCAACTGAAATCAGCACAGGATGTTTCCCAGGCAGGATGAAGAGATTTGGGAAGTGGAGAAAAGGGGGAGGGGTAGGGGGGGGGGGGGTACTTGAAAGTTTGTCTAGTATGGCTTTGGGAACCGGCACACAGTGCTTAGCAGTTAATTGGTCTGACTCCCATTTGTAGCCAGTGATGTGGTTTACAAAACTGTAGATTACATTTACAAAGGTTGGCGGTTTCTGCCTAATTCAGCAACGAAATGATGAGCAAAATTCAAACACTTTGTGATGCTCACGTCACTAGAGAATGCTAACACGAAGGCCGGCTTAACAACGACAAATATCATAATGATGGGCAACACGACGACGACGACGACGATGATGATGATGATACTGATGATGATGATGGTGGTGGTGGTGGTGGTGGTGGTGATGACGATAATGGCAACGGCGATGATGATGATGACGACGGTGACGATGATGATAATGACGACGGTGACAATGATGGTTGACAATGAAGATGACGATGACGATGAGGTAGGAACCTGATAAACTGCACGTGAGGCGGCATGACCATGTGTTTGTGAGGCTCGATGAAGATCTCGAGGAAGGTCTCGGCATCCACAGCCAGCAGCTGCATGCGTTCCCGCGATATTACTGACGTCACCCGAACCGTACTATTTATGATGGCGGTCTCCTGAAGTGGCACAGAAGTCACGCATCACTCACACCGGCCCTTTTTCATCATGTACACTTAACAAGGAAATAATCTGACTGATAGTTCAAGTTCAAATTAGTTTTCATCCTCAAGGGACATTAGAATAGAAACACAGTCAATGGAAGACAGGCAAATAGAAACACTACAAATAACCATACGACGCCTGGATGAGAATGCTTTCATGTTGTAGTGACGTCAGTCTGACGACGAGGATGACAATGACTCACGTACACCAAACGTCATGCCAGTCCATAGGAGACGAGTTGTCAACGCCTGGTACGTGTTTCTGGAGGCATCCCACACACATTCCTTTTCGACGGCTGTCACACACACACACACACACACACACACACACACACACACACACACACACACACACACACACACACACAGAATTACATCACGCTACTCAACAATCCTTTCAACATTCCCACTACGCTCATTATTACAGAGGTCTTGCACACTACGACGGTATCACTGACATGGTAGGCTCGTGATCGTGATCCGTCAAATGTTCTGGATACGCCACGCCCGCGGATCTAGAATCTTTGGCTCTGCCGGCCTATGACAACAGAGATGCCTGGCGGCAGCTGGAGACACGACAAACCAAGGTCCATTGGAAAAGCACGGGGCTGTCCGCCACGCTCGTTATGATGAGCTCGGCCGTTACTGACTAGTTGCGCGGAACGAGGAGAGACGCGAGAACCTGTATTACAGCTAATTATATTATTTGTATTAGAGCGAACTGAAACTGGGCTACCTGTCCCGGACACGATGATGAAGAAATACTCCGGCGGCTGTCCTTGTCGCATAATGACACGTTTTGGGCCCAGTCTGGTAAAGATAGTTAAAGGCTTTTAACACTAAGTTTTGTTCTAGGGTAACTGTGGTTTGAACAATAACCATCTCTCTCTCTCTCTCTCGCACACACACGCACACGCACACGCGCACACACACACACTGACCACACACACACACTCTCTCTCTCTCTCTCAGTCGCTCACACACACACACACACACACACACACACACACACACACACACACACACACACACACACACACACACAACTTGAAGAGTCATAACAAAAGCAACAAAAATAAAAATAAAAGACTCACTGGAGGTAGAAACATTTTCGAATCATTTTCTCCTGTATTACCACCGGGTATTCGGAGAAGACTTGCACCTTCTGAAGTTCCCTCACGGCCTGTAAAACACTGCATGATGTGTAGGCTGTACAGACCTCAAACTTCGTAATCCCTCGTTCCCCACAAGCAGTTGTTCGCTGAGTGCATGCAGGTAACCTAGGTCTACTGAATGTGAAATGAAGCACAGCCCTATGATTCTCCGTCATCTCTGATGAGTCATCACACTCCCACACCATATCAAACACGTTGTTTACGACAGTCACGTGATGCTTCAGGCGAATGGTCAGAACAGGCCACATAATGGGCTATGATTTAATCTGAAAATGCTTATTTGCCATACCCGCTGCGAAGCCTCATTTTGACATTAATAAGCAGGTTTAAACAGAGAAAAGCATGCTGGTACCCATGAATGGTGTCTATCCAGACAGCCTGTTTTACATACCGAGAACTGAACGAGAACAGGAAAGCCTTTTCCATTCACGTGTGACCTTGACCTCCACAAGAGGCCAATCAACATGGTAACCAAAACAATCATCAGTGTTAAAGGCAAATGCTCTGCCAAAACAATTCCGAAACTTCCGCTCAGTCCCTGTCACACTGACCTGTAAGTCATTCAAATTTATTCATGAACGAACTGTTAATGTTTGTCACACACAGACAGGCAGACGCATGCTGGTTTTTAGGTTAGTGTCATCTTGCATTACCTGGTCCAGTTGTGCTAGAGTTCTCTCTTTTGGTGCCGTCCTCAACGTAGATTTGACTTCGGCGTTGATAGTGATCTGGTCACAGGTGGGGTGCAAGCACAAAATTAATAGGTAATACAAGAGTCTATGTACAAGGTAACATTGTTTAGAAAAAGCATGCTGAAATTGTGACCAATCAAAATGCTGCTACTGTTCACATCTCTTTCACAAATTTTCACTTGGCATCCATCTTCAAGACTTGTCTCTTCTGGATAACTTTCACGGGCAGTTATAAACTTCTTCTTCTTCTTCTTCTTATAAACACGTACAGTAACACTGACGTGAAAGGAGGGCTGGTGATTGGGAAGACGGGGGTATAGTGGGGGAGAAACTGATTTTCTGCCAAACTTGCCCCGACACTTTTCCCCTGTTCTTACCTCCTTCTTCCGTTTGTACATCTCTGTGTCAATGGAGCGGCCATGCCCATAGTCCACACTGGTGGATGCCCCATCACCCACATCCACAAACGTTTTGTACCTCTGGTCCAACTCGAATGATCTGCATGTACGATCGTCATGAATCTATTGCCTCTCGGCGCATGGTAAAAAAAAACAAAAGTCACAGTAATATAACCATGTGATGATGGTGGGTTGCTTTCTATCTGTGTGTTTTCTTGTTTGGGGTTTGTTTGTTTTCTTTTTGTTTGTTTCGTGTTTTGTGTTGTTTTCATGTGTTTTGTTGTTGTTGTTATTGTTAAAAACTCTATGAGAGAGTTACGAAACAATCTGATCTTATGTTGAGTATTGTGTTCAAACTACACCGCTATAGTGTCTGCGGAAGTATGAATGACGTAAAACAATGAGAGTCACGGAGTAGTTGGAAGAGTTCTGGTCATAGGCCCGAAATGACCTTTTATGGCCAGTTTCATGAATATTGGTGCGAGAGAAGCTGCGATCAGTGTTAGAATTTCTGGCCGTGTTTCGTCCTACGGGTCCATGTGATGGTCACACTCACTTCTCAGACATATTTTGACAGAATCTTATCAGTACTCTCATCTTGCAGTAGCCTTTCCACCACCTTTTTCGAATCTGAAAGAAAACCGTCTGATTGTTATATTTTGTGAAGCTTATAATTTATTATCTGACAAACAGGTTTTATAGAAACGGAAACGGTAATGACTGCGAAGTGGTTACAAGTTAAGCAAATAAAAGCGACACAAAAGGGACAGAAACCACTTAACTTTGACAAAGGACGGCACAGGTCGACGTTTCGGCTTACGCCTTCTTCAGGACATAAACAAATGGGACATAACTTCAACAAACAAGCAAAAGGTAACTCTGCGGACGTACTGACATACACGGCGCGGAAAAAAAAAAAAAAAAAAGGGTGGGCGAGAAAAGGACCAGAAAAAAATAGCAAAATTATCACAACACCCATCCTTAGGTGACAGAAGACCATGGACTGTGTGTGAAAAAAAAAAAAAAAAAATGTTGGGCAGAAAAGAACAAAAAAGAATAGTGAAAATTAGCAATCACAACACCCATCCTTTGGTGACAAGGACCATGGATTGTGTGTGAAAAAAGTTCAGAGGGTTATGTTACGGCTTTTCGTTCAAACCACCCGGGGCCTGACTTCCCAGGCGCTGAATAATATGCGAAACAGGTTTTAGTTACTGCTCCAAAGTGCACTGTCCCTGATGCCCTCAGTGTGAATACTATAACAAACGATTCCATTCTATTGCCGCTGAATCTGCACACACACACACACACACACACACACACACACACACACACACACCAACAACAACAACAACAACAACAACCGGCAACAACAACAACAACAACACTCTGACATGATATAGACCATAGACTGAAGCATACGTAAAGGAATATCATCAGAGAAACTAAATTACTACTGTAGCTCTGATATCATACACTCACTCAGAACAACAGACCAACATCAGGCAGTGTCAGTACCTCAAGAACGTCCTCCTGGGGTATTTACACTGCCTGATGTTGGTATTGGCTGTTAACCATCACACACACACACACACACACACACACACACACACACACATGCCAGTAACCTTGTAAGATTTCTTTTTTTGTGCTAACGTTTGCAGCTTCCGGTAGTATTCCCGCTCAAAGTTCATCCTGTCTTTGTCCATGGGTAGATTGGTAATGTTGTGCATGGAGTAAGACCTCTTTACTGAGAATTGCAACAGAAAGAAAAGGCTCGTAAGAGGGTGGATTGCTTAAGGAAGTCCAACAGGAACGAGACCTTTTTAACAAACATTTACAAAATTGGACTGCTTGCTCGAATCAAGGCTGCCTTTGTGTCGTATTTTTCTAGCAAACAACCTTGCAACAGCTGCTAAGTTGTGTGCAGCAAGTTTCATGCTTGGCTAATCTCTCTCTCCCTCTCTCTCTCTCTCATGATCTCAGTCATCCACTCCTAAGCGCCCGCGCACGAATCACATCTTGAAAAAAAATCGTCACAGCACTAGACAGCACTAAACAGCACTATTATGCAACCTCGCGGCCAGCAGTCCGCCCCGAGAGACGGCGCAACGTCAGTGCCGTCATATTGCATTACACTCCGGCGAGCGGTCGAGGCTAGCCAGCGCAACATGACGGCACGTTGCATCACACTCAGACGAGCGGTCGACTCTAGCCAGACAGCTCGTCAAGTTCGCACCCTCTTGTGAATACGGCGGTCACTGGTTTGTTTGGGTATTGGCCACGTAATAGCTAACGGCACACTGATGGGTCCCGTTACAACTTGCCCCAGCCACTTCCCACTGGCGTGAGGGTGGTAGGCAACAAGAGGCAAGTCCCGTTACCAACGAGCATGTGAAACCACATGTGACTGACCATGAGGGGCGACAGTGTGTGTGTGTGTGTGTGTGTGTGGTGTGTGTGTGTGTGTGTGTGTGTGTCCTTTTTGACTGTTTCTCACTCACTCCATTGTTATGGACAATATGTCTGAACAATTAAAATGTCTGAGTCTCTCTCTCTTACACACACACACACACACACACACACACACACACATGTAATGCGATCTACTTCTTTATATACCAGATATTCATAGTACCCATGCACGAAAGAAAGTTCTTTTGCCTGTGGTTAACCTGAACTGTGGTGTCAAATTAGTGATACTGTCAATGAGGATCTGTGTGCATGCGGTGGAGGTGTAGGCATATCTAATTATCTGACGCCTAATAATATTATTTCACAACTACCAGAACTGACTTTGACACTATCAAGTCAATTTGCCTCGACTCGGGCTGTCATGCAACTCGTCACTCGTATCGCCGCTATCATCAAAGAAGCCGAAATCCAGACAAAGCATGCGCTGGCGACTGACAACTGAGGCGCCGCCAACTGGCCGCAAAGGACGTGTCATTTTTCACATACCTGTTTCACGGACCCGGAACTTACAGCAACTTACAGCAAGAAGAACATCTGCATTCGGGCGCCCCTTGTCCAGTCAGTTCATCGGCTAGTGTGTTGGATATTGGAAACGGGTATGTGAAAAATGACATGTACCCGTGGAAATGGCCAATCAGACAGCGTTTTTCAATCAAAGGAAGCTACCCAGCCTACGTAATCAAAGGAAGCTACCCAGCCGGTAGCGCTCCACGGCCGAGTTGAGTGGCAATACGGGATGGAGAGAGACTGATTATGTAATCTGCGTAACCCGTTAGGCGGTGAGCTACAGGACTTTGCACAGCGGTCGTTGCCACTCAGTCAGGTCAATACATGTACACAAGACTGCCCTGAGCAGGCCAAGGGATTATGAGAGATTATGCAACCTACTGCGTGCGGGCGGTCGTCGAACGTCGAAAACAGGCCTCGTTGAAACTGCCCACGCCTTGCGTAATAGTGCTGTTGGGTGCTGTCTAGTTCCGTTTAGTGCTGTTGTGAGTTTCGGTAAGTCTTGTCACATGGTGTGGGCAAGGGGTGTCCGCGGGCAGTTAGGAGTTAATATTATTATCAATGAACAGATAATCATGACTAATTTCTACTGATAGAGATGTTTCTCTCATTCACTTTTTATGTGAGTGAGTGAGTGAGTGAGTTTTTAGGGCTTAAAGCCGCGCAAGCCACAAAGACTAATTCGCGGCTAAGTGTGCCTGCACTACATGAAAAAAACAAAAAATGTAACGTTGGACAAAGGATGCAAACTGGTCTACGGGGCTATATAAACCTAGGACATGCAGGAGACGCTGCACCTTCATGCTAATTTCTCGAACTCCCGGTTACAAAAAAAGCGTAGAAAACAAATGACAATTACAACTAGGTAAAACAAAGATAAATACTAAGCGCATATACAGCAAATATTGCAACTTATCATCTCCTAGGCGCAATAAACCAATTCGCAGCATAAGCCCAACATCACTTATTCCTAACCACTGGTAGTGCAGACGTAAGTGAGGGGTTAAAAAGAAGAAATATAGATGAAAGGGCCGAACTCAGAAATCAGATGAGGAAAGAGAGGAAGGACAGAGCGGCTAAATTCGGGAGGTTTTAAAGAGAAAGATACAGGTGAATGGGCTGGTGAGGGATAGACAGAGAGGTAGGAAGGAAAATTCCTTAGTTGCCAATGAAGACAACATGCCTGGGAGGCAGTTGAAGAACAGACCGCTCCAACCCGGAACCTCCCCACCGTGAGGCAGTTTGGGAAAACAACGCACCAGAGAGGGGTGCGTTGTGAAGGTCTTCAACATGACGGGTGTTCAGCAGCACCAGCAGGGCGCTGCGAACAAAGCCCGCCAGGGTGAAGACTTTGCGAAATTGGCACTTTCCCAAGTTACGTTAAAAGCTTGAGGTTGTTGGTGATCGCACCTACCTTTTTCCTTAGTGCCAATTCTACCACTGTGCCTGGTTGGGAACTCTGGCCCTTCCATGGTGCATGTCAGGGGCGTTTCGATCACCGGCATTGACAATAATCCCGTCTTGGAGATGGGCACGTGGTTCACGATTTTGTCCAGCGCCCTGGGGTCGTGCACGCAGACGGACTTTCGGATTTTACGCGCGAAACTTTTCTTCAGTGGCGAAAGGTCTTTGTGCAGCTCTTTGGCCACAACAGCGGCGGTGGCGTCGTGCACGAATAACTCCACGTTGGCCAGGGTGGGGGCCAAACCCGCCTGCGCAAATAGTTCAACGTATGAATCGGGCAAGGCGTTCGTGCTTCTGCGCCTGTGATGGCGAGCTTCTGTGATGTAGACATCGTATACGGTGTCCAGAACCTTGTCGCCAATGTGCACCAGGCGTTGTGGGTCGTCCTTTGCTACTGTAGCACGGCGGTCCTCGAGCCAGTGGGCCGTCGTTTGGTATCTGCTCTCCAGAATAGAATTCTGTCGTCCCGTAAATCTCTTCTGGCCTTTCTCAAGTACGTCGTCCAAATCTGGCAGTTTCACAGTGCGCTTTTTGGCCCTGAGTGAGCACAAACAGAAAACTGCGGTGGTAGTATGCTACATGTATTCCAGTACCTACATGCATATCCTCGGCGTCTTTGCCAGAGAGGGTGTGATATGATATTCATGGTGCTTATATATAAGTAGTTTGGCGAGGACCACCACGTCATGCGTTCCGCAAAATTCATGTTAGTTATGTCAGAAATGGTGATTTACCCAATTTTCTGAAATACTACAAGAAATGTTTGCGTAGAAAATTTTACCTTCTTTCAAATACACTCCTCTGTGTGTGTGTGTGTGTGTGTGTGTGTGTGTGTGTGTGTGTGTGTGTGTGTGTGTGTGTGTGTTGCTTTTAAGATCGAATTTCTACACTGCAGGGATTAAGTGGATTCCACAGAGAAGGTTGATCGGTGCAAAAAAGGCGTATTTTATAGCGTATGCCTCGGTATACATGCGCGCCACTTGGTTGAGGAAGAGCGAGCTGTCCACTTGACCAGGCGGGCAGTGTTGGTGGATGTTGTGGAGGTCGTCCAGACGCACGGTGGCCAGCGCCAGGTCAACCGTCTGGTCTTTGCGTCGCAGCCAGGTCTCGTACATGCCGCACTGCTGCTCTTTGTCTTTCTCGTCCACCTTGCCACTGGATTGGATGTCTGCAGAGGTGTGGCTTCTGGGTGTACGATTGCCCATTTTCTCCACCTGGAAAGCCAGACTTTGAACCTTCAAGATTTCAAGATTCAAGATTTTTTTTTAATTTCCTTTTTCCCTTTTTGGGGTATGGAGGAATACAATAAAAGAACACTGCACAAAGACAAAAAATGACAAAGAAAAGAAGAAGAAAAAAAAAAAAAGATACTGAGTCAAGTTTCGCACACGCACACAAAGACATTTGGTGCACTGACGTGCCTTCGATGCAAACCTTGGGTCAGAAATATCGCTTATGATGGTAAAATAAAAGTAGGGCAGGCGGCCTGAAATCGGTTTGGCAAAATACTGACAACAGCTAGGGTGGGTAACAGTAAGTTGTCGGGTGTCAAGCTGTGATCGGATGGGCGCCAACGACAACAGAGACGCGTTCGGTTAGCGTAGACCCTGCGCCAAAAAGCTAGCCCCTACGCAGAGAAAGTAGACCTCTGCGGGGCACTAGTTAGCCAGCGGCTACCGAACTTGTGAACGAAGCCGATGACAGCTAGACCTCTCAGCAGTCAGCAGCCACGTGTTTGTGGAAAGGGCTACCTATATCTAGGCGTTACTGAATGTTAATTCGAGGAGCCTCTGATATGACGGTTATATGAAACAGTGCGGGTGGCTTGTAACTATGAGAATAGGCAAAGAAGGCAACACGAAACCTGAACTATGATATGATAGGACATGCTACAGGTAATCGGATGAGCAGTTGTACATCTGATTGGCAAAGGTACAGAGAGTGAGAGAGGTAAGAGGTTGTGCACGGACACTGTCGGGCAAGTAAGATGTCAACACATTTCAGTCACGTGGTGCGGAAGCTCACCTACTAGAGATAGAGAGAGAGAGAGTGTACAATTATATGAATTTATTTATCTTAACTTCTTTATATGTCTTATGCTCGCCCGCATGAATTGCCCTACGGGGATAAATAAAGTATTTTTGACTTGACTTGAGGTTTCCGAATTTCGAATCATCATAATTATTTATTTTCTAAGTATGTGGGCGTGAACATTTCCAAAGCAGAGGTATCGGTGGTGGTATCCACTGGCCGGCGTGGGTTATCTGTCTTTCCTTTTCTATAGTCAGTAACGACAGATAACCCATAGTAAAGACAGATAACCCATAGTAAAGACAGATAACCCATAGTAAAGACAGATAATCCAAGTCGGCCTGTGGTGGTATCCTACCTGTTTCCGTGAGTAGCGCACGATGCTTGGCGGTGTTGAGGCTGTGGTGGCAGTGGCCCTGGAGGCGGGGGCCGTGGTGGCGGGGGCCGTGGTGGCGGGGGCCGTGGTGGCGGCAGTTACGGGAGGCAGGCGACTGTAGGCTCGGGAACGGATATGGGAACGCGAACGGGTGAAAGAGGAACGTGAAAAGGGCCGGGGCACACCAAACGTTCCTTCTATCACCATCGACTTGGTCCACCTAATATTTACAGACAACGTGAGGGAGCGACTGAGTCCACTGCACAACGGCTTGGCGGCGATGAAATGGTCAATGTCGAATGCTTGGGGTTCCAGTCGTCAACGCTCTAGGTGTGTGTGTGTGTGTGTGTGTGTGTGTGTGTGTGTGTGTGTGTGTGTGTGTGTGTCAATTTTTATCTTTGTTTTGTTGGGTGTATTTTTTTTGTTTTGTTATTGTTTTGTTTGTTTGTTTGTTTGTTTGGGTGGAGGAGTGTAAATCAGTTTTTGGGAAATAAATGTCAGCTTTCGACTGTCTAATTTTTTCAACTACAGATATAAATCTGAGCGGGCTGGTGGTCTCGGCATAATTGAAGTTCAGTTTCATTAAAAATGCAATATGGGAAAACTATGTAATGTATCAAAATGAGTCTAAAATATCCCTCCCGAGAGCCTCAAGTGACAATGACGTCAAATGAAATCTCGCTGAGATTTAAAGCCCTCTGAAACACTAGCATGTAGTGAGTTAATGAATGACATGAGTGTATGATGGAACAGTTTCATTCCTTCAAAAATACTTGTACTTAAAACTTGTCCTCTGTGATTGGTAGACTATACTGACAAAAGTGGGTTCACAAAAACTTGTCGCCGATAATCTTTTGCGACTGCAGCCGAGCTCCAAACTGACGCACTATACCTTGTCGCTAAACTGGTATTCAAGGCATGTGGAGTATGATGCATGGACACAGCCTTGCGTAGGCTCGGCCTAAAGCCCTAGTCTCAGACATGGCAGTCTCGGTCTAAATTTCTTGCGTAAACTGCACAAATTTTGAACTGTTGTGGGCTAAGGGGTGGGTGAGTTTTTAGGGCTTAAAGCCGCGCAAGCCACAAAGACTAGTTCGCGGCTGAGTTGTGGGCTAAGGGGTGGGTGGGTGTTTGGGAGTTTAACGTCCATTTCCACCACGTATGGATGATATCAAAGACGGGGCAAGGCCAGCACAAACATTTGGCCCCAGCCGGGATTCGAACTCACGACCCGAGCATTGAAAGTCCAACGCTCTACCATTCGGCTATCCCGGCTCCCCGTTGTGGGCTGAACATTTCCAAAACACATAATTATAAAGCAAAGGAGCAGGATGTCGGAGTACCCTGACACAACCCCCGACACGCTTCGTTTGCTTGTCTCGGACCACTGATCAGCTCGACGGTGGACGTCTAACGGTGGTAGACAGGTTAAAACATGGAAGTTCAATTCCGTTGAGTCTCTGAATCAGGTACACATAAACTCGCTTCTATATTTGGAGCCGCATAAACATGTTCAACATACGTTGGTAGAAAGGGAAACTGCAGGTTTTGTGTTGTGTCACTGCAAACAGTAGTACAGAAAGACTCACTCTACTGATCCCGAGGCCTGCACATCATTACCAAAGCTGGATGGGTGCACCTTGCCCAAGGCAGGCTGCGCGGTGTTCGACCCGATCAGTTTACCCTCCGCCGTGGCGCGCGCGGTCATAGAGGCAGAAGGCGCTACGTGTCGACCGTTCTGAGATCCCCCAGCCAGGTTGCCGCTGATGTTGACGTCAAGGGTGTGGCCAGCTTCGTCTGGACAGGAACCTTGTTCACCATCACCCCAAAATCGAGTAAACTTGCCGCAGTCAGCTTTGGATGCCGTGAGTGTCATGTCAAGTTCGGGCGACGTGGACACTTGTCAGTGTTTCTGTACTGATTCCCACGAGGGTCATCCTGGTGTGGAAATCATCTGCAGACTGAGAAGTATGAACAAAATGTGTGTGTGTGTGTGTGTGTGTGTGTGTGTGTGTGTGTGTGTGTGTTGCGCGCGCGCCGGTGTTTGAGTGCCAGTGCCAGTGTGCGTGCGCCAGTGTGTGTGTGTGTGTGTGTGTGTGTGTGTTACAGTTGCACTTTATACTTGTCACCTCACAAACTGACACACACACACACACACGCAGGCGCACACACACACGCGCACACAGACATTATTTTGTCAGTTTGTGAGGTGACAAGTATAAAATGCAGCTGCAATACACACACACAGACACACACAGTGTCTGTGTGCGTGTGTGTGTGTGTGTGTGTGTGCGCGCGCCTGCGTGTGTGTGCGGCCTGCGCGTGTGAGATTGTGAGTAGTAAAAACTGCTTTAAACAGTATGTTTGTCGTTTATTTACTTGTTTACGATTAAAAAAAAACAACAACAAAACCACGACGTTTTGGTGAGCGCTTCCTCGAAGTTTATCCAGATCCTGACAAACATCACACGAGCCAGCCCTACCAATCTCAGTTCATGGAAATCAGCGGCAATAACTAATATCCAGTGATAACGCACTACTTGAACCGAAATATAATTTGTCGGTCCGTCCACTGGCTTTACTCCGACAATCTGTGAGTAAATATGTGGTGTGTCTGTTTTCCTGTACGTATGTTTTCGCTGGTCTTATCAGTCTCGTTTTCTCTACCACAATGGCGGTCCATTTGGTTCCTGCAAATTTGAACGGAACTACTTGTCAAAATTATTGTAGACTTACCGGCGTATGATGACAATCCAGCTGTCACGCTCGGACAGTGTTTAACGTTTAGGAAGAAATTGTTCCAACAACAAACCAAGTGTATTGCATCAGGAACCGGACAGGAACAGAAGAAGAACCCATTCGAACTGTTGCCGCCATCCTACTTTCTTTCGTAGCAACTGAGATCACGTGACAACTCTTGACCGCACAATGGAGGGTTTCCCAGTAGCTCAGTGGTCGAGTGTGAGGATAACTCGTATCTATAGCAGTTGTAAGAATGTATCTTTCTTCACCTTCAACTGGAGCCTCATTCGAGAGTACAACACCGGACATCTCTGCCCGGTCCGTTCAAATAGTGCCAGGAAGTGACGAAAATCCGTGGACGAAATAAAACATCCAAGATTACTGAAATAATGATAGAGAAAACGTGATTTTCATAATCAGTTTATAGTGAAATAAGTTGATTAGCGACGTCAGGTGGACCACGGTCACTGAGGCGTGACCGGTCGGCTTCTGGGTGTCTTCACACAAGCCTTCACAACTTTCTCGACTTGTGGTGGCGGGGTGCTTTTGCTACCTTTACTGAATAGCTGATAACCGAGTCACCACTGCCAGCACACGCCGCAAAAGGTGTAAAGACTTGCTATGACCCTCAACACCTGCGCCACGCCTCAGTGACCGCAATCCATCTTCCGTCGCACATTATTTCACGGTAAATCGATTTTTGAAAAGGAGCACACTTACTATAAACACGTTCTCTGTTTCATTAGTTCGGAGATTTTGGATGTTTTTAACTCTTCCTCGCACTATTTGGACGGACCCTCCCGGAAAAACTTGTTTCTGTGTGTGTGTGTGTGTGTGTGCGCGCGCGTGCGTGAACCGACATTTCCTCTGTAATTAAGGCATACGAAATTTTCGCTTAGTGTCACATCTTCCAGTCCCTCCAGTCAAACGCTCATCTCCTTTCATCTATTAGTCGTACTCGCGTGAACACGCTAACAAACACAAGGGCAGAGTCAGTGATAAACAAGCTTTAATGCAGAACATGTTGAAGAAAACACACACAGTAAGTTATACATGTAGTAGTAATATTTGTACTTTAAGCAAACAAAATGTCCAAAATAAACAGTGAAATCAACAGTTCTCTCCATAAACTTTCTCATTTCAGCAATGGTAATCACTTATCAGGAAATAATTGAATGTCCCCATCTGAAATATCGTAAATCACTGAAAGTGGAATGTACGAAAATGAATTTTTAAGAAAGAAATTCATAGGAAAAGAAGGGCAGAGCATGTGCAAAAGGCTAAGCTGGGAAATTTAGAAGTATGTGCTGAAATGAGATTTCAGACCAAAAAAAATTACCAAAAATGTTTGGGAAGTAAATGTCTGAAGAAGTCAAAACAATGCACTTTTTTATTTTGAGGTTTTCCTTGAAGTATCCAAATCTGTAGCACAAAACTGTTCCTCGCATGATAAAAATACACAACAAATATCATAGTGTAAAATATCATGAGAAAACTCGTACAAAATAAAACCAAAGCCAATGCATGCAAACACGGAAGGTGTACATAGTAACAAAAATATACAAATGGCACTTTGATTAATGACAAAAGCAGTCTTGATCAGGTTGAATCAGAAAATGTAGATACTTACTTATTAATCAGCCATCCAAAATGAAGTGGTAGAGCACTACTAATTTGTAAAGACATTTGAAATTTTGAAGTTTATGAATGAATATCGGAAGCAAAACAACAGTTCATCTTCCTGTTGGATTTTACTTATACTGCACTTACTGCATGTCTATGATCCGACTAGTCTGTGTCCGTTTCATATCGAGTTCGCTTACATGAGTTACGACGTAGAGGGGTGACTATGGCCACTATATTGTTCAAATCTGATTATCATTGACAAAATACAAGTAATCATTTTAATGGAGTACTCATTTTCATGGTTGATTGTAACGCCCCATGAACAGAATCGTTCTTACACGTTGATCGGAGATGATGAAAATGAAGGGGTGATCAGCGATGAAGGGGGTGCTTGGGGGTTCAATCGAGTCGCACATGAGCAGACTGGTTACAGCAGCTGCCTCTGAGCCTTCTTCATTGACTTCCACCACCGCCTTAACACACAGACAGCGTACATCGTATGGTCAGAACTGCATGGAATCATACCTCAGGCTCAAAACGTTATAAAATGCACACACAATGGAAGTTGTGAGAATTCTGACTTGAATGCCGCTTTCAATCATTGTGGTTTTTATGTACCAATTATCTTCCTTTTGATCAGTATTATGCCTGCTGCTGCACAATATTATTGGTCTGTAATGCCTGGCGCAATAACTTTTCCTGCCAACTACAGGCTGACGAGTCGTCCCATGAACAGAATGACACCAGCGCGCTTGTCGGTGATGAAGAAAAGGAAAGGGTGGTCGACAACGAAATGGACGATGTTGAAGACACGCATGCCAGTCGGTGCTGCAAAGACCACTGCTGTTGCTGCTGCGGCTTCTGAACCTTCCTCATTCACTTCAACCACCGCCTTGAAGACATGATGGTAAGATCAATTGTTATGCTCAGTTTGAACACGAATAGAAGTCTGGTGGTATGGACTCTCGTGCAACGACACACACCTGCTTTTGTCTGTGTAGCTGCAGACAGAGTCAGAGAAGTAGGAGAAACAGAGACTGAGAGTAAACACCAATGACGTGATCGTCCTGTCTCGTCTGCGAAAATGTTTTTTGTCTGCACAGCCATGTTCTGGGCATGTCAACCTTCACATGCATAAATACATGCAAGTTCGTCAGCTTTTCACGATGTTTCCCTGGTACGCTGTTCTGGCTGACTGCAGTTGGAAGGCCATAATTAATGTTACTCGTCCATTCACTAACCCGAGTGGCCCCTAGTACACGTGAAAAGACGGACGTAGTCCCAGACAGTTGGAGGTGTCTGATCTGGTAGATTCATAGATCTGTCTCAACTGGACACCAGTCAGTGCATGGCAAGCCAGAGCACACACGACTCAAGAGGCTTCACGAAGAAAAATACATGTCCGGTTCTAGTTCTACGCTTTGCCCCCAGTTGATGACCTGGTCCAATGCAGTCATTCAGATGATATGTGTAATCATAGCAATCAACGAGAATACACTGTAATATATGTGCAAGCTACGCCACAGGATATATGCATGCATGCACATGTATAATTAGATACTCTACTGAAGTACGTGCTTGTACTGTGATGAAGATTCAGAAAATAGATTTCTGACACTACCAAGAAAAACAAAATAAAAACAAAACAAACTCAAACCCCAAGAATAAGGCACAAAAAATACACAGGCAATGCTGTGGGCACAAACAAATAAAAATAAAATAAAAAAAACAATAAAAATGAAAGACGACTACGCTTCTTTGATGCTTTGAAAGCAGAGAAAGTCCAAATGGTGCTTTGAATAGTGAGTATCTCATGCGTGTTCGCTCTTGTGACAAAGAAAAGAAAGTGGAAACCACGGTTCTTGAATGTTAAAGTTCATCTTTTGACGAGGGAGAATGCGGAGGGCTGAACACATGTCCCATGAACAATACAATGTCAGCTCTCTTGTCAATGATGAAGAAGAGGAAAGGGCGATCTGCGATAAACGGCTTGATCACTTCCATACTTGCACAAAACTGCACCATAACAACTCCTGTTACGGCAGCAGCCTCTGATCCCTCTTCATTGACCTCCACCACAGCCTGAAATGCCAGATTTATTTGCATGAACACAAGTAAAACGAGAAAATATCCAGAACACTGAAAATGCTGTGAAAAGTCCTGAGCTTGACTTCATCTTGCAATTTGTATTGGAAAAACAGTGAAGGGATGACCAGCAATAACAGGCTTCCTCACTTCTAAGCCAGATTAACCGGGACTGCTGCTGTCAGGGCAGCTTCTGATCCCCCTTCATTTACCTGTACCAAAGGCCTTCACAAAAGACAGGGCAGTGTGTCATCACACTGGAGTCTGGTATTCACAGGTGCAATATTTGTTTATGTACATGTATCGTGGTAAAAAAAGAGACGTAGCAAGAGATGCAGCAAGGGGAAAAATGCTGAAAACGTGTTGGTTGTAAATTTAAACAACTACATGTACCAAGCACAAAAACTATTCAGAAAGCAAAGGACACTGGTGAGGGGAAAAAAAAAACACAAAAAAAACAGGTACTGTACCCCAGTACAGGTACTGTATCCCACTAACACCCTCCCCTCATGGAAACAGTGAACACTTGTAGGCATGTACATGCTGAAGCAGACGACAAATTCTTCTCTGCAGACACTGCCAGTGTCTACAGCAGTCTCCACACTACAGTGGATTCTTGAAAGTTACAGTCCGTCTTTCAACTAAGGAGAAGGTGGAGGGCTGAACACATGTCCCATGAACAATGCAATGTCCGCTCTCTTGTCAACAATGAAGAACAGGAAAGGGTGATCAGCGACAAATGGCTTGATCACTTCGATCCTTGCGCACGTGAGCATGACAACAACTCCAGTTGCGGCTGCTGCCTCCGATCCCTCTTCATTGACCTCCACCACAGCCTTGTGAAAGGACATGATGAATGACAGTTAACTGTATGAATACAAATTAAAATAAGAAAAAAAAACTGTAACATTGAACATGCTGTGAACAGTCCTCAGTTTGACTTCATCCTAAAATGTGTACTGGAAAAAATACAACAATGAGAGGGTTGTTAGCAATAATTGGCTCCATCACTTCTAAGCAAGAGAGATCATCAGACTGTTGCCACTGCGGCTTCTGATATCCCTCTTAATTCAGCTGCACCAAAGGCCTTAAGAAACAAAGGCAAAGGGGCGTCTGATTTTCAATAACTGCAAAATGTACCATCAAGTTAAAATACAAGAGGGATTTAGCAAGGGATGAAGTAAGAGGGTTGAAAACAGTGTTGGTTGTAAATTAAAACAGCTACATGTACCGGCCACAGAAACCATTCAGAAAGAAAATTAAAATGGTGTGGGGGAAAAAAACAACACTGCACCCCATCACCCCCCTCCCGTAACGAGAACAGTGAACACTTGTATGTATGTTAATATTAAAGTGGAGCACAAACTCTTGTTTGCACACAGTAGTTACAGCAGATTCTACAAAGCACTGGGTTCTTAGTTAGTTACAGTCAGTCTTTTGACTGGGGTGAAGGTGGAGGGCTGAACACATGTCGCATGAATAACACTATGTCCACTCTCTCGTCAGTGATGATGAAGGGGAAAGGGTGCGATAAACGGCTTGATCACTTTAGAATGTATTGTGACACAGGAAAAAAGCACGCCAGTTGCAGCAGCAGCCTCTTCATTGACCTCCACCAAAGCCTTGTAAAAGGACAAGAATTATAAAAGTAAACCGCATGAAATCAGCAACAAAACAAAACTGCAGAAAGGTTTGAGTTTAAGGCTACCCTAATCCTGACGATGACTTCATCTTGCAGTATGTATTGAGAAAAAATATTCAAATTAAAAAAAGAAAAAAAACTTCAAGATGACTACTCTGCTGAAACGTATTTTCTGGCAAACATCAGCTCACACTTTGCACGGCTGGTGGAAAGGTGTGTCTAAAAAACATGTACAAGTCTGCAGTGATACAGTCACTGGTTTCCATATTACAATGACCAAACTTTCACGCCACCCTTGAAATCCTCCTCTACACATAATAAAAATTATATACAGCTGCTACAGCTCATCTCTCGACGTTGCACCAGAAGAAGGCTTGAACAAACGTCCCATGAACAACACCATGTCTGCTCTCTTGTCAGTAATGAAGAAAAGGAAGGGGTGATCGGCGATACAGAGTACAATGATGGGCACACTCCGTCTTGCTCTCACAACGCCTGTTGCGGCAGCAGCTTCTGATCCTTCCTCGTTTAGGTCTACCACAGCCTTCCGATAGGATACAATGCAGGTGGTTAGAAGTGGGAATACTAACAGCAAAGCTGACAAGAGATGAATTTTCAATTATGTCCCAGTAGGAAGAGAGGGGTCTTAAAGGCCCCACTGATGCATATACCTACCATTTTTAGGCTCAAATATCATTCTGAGCTGTTTCAGTGATGTTCAGTATCACACCACCAAGACACATGCACAAATACATGCATAGACAGGCTTGTGTTCGGCTGATCAGAGCCAAAAAGCAGTAGCCGGTGGCAGTGTCATTGACGACAACTGACAAACATGGTGGATGTTTGAGTTTTCCTCGTTTGCACATCCATCTAACATCAGTGTGTTGCATTCCGAGCCATCTTTAAGATGGGTGGACAGGTGCAGTCACAAGTGGCAAATGTTCCAAAACAGAATTCTCCCTGCACAAAGCCTTGTGGTCACAATAGTTTCTTTAAGGTTCAATTTGTTTGGTGGTTCTACTTACATGTATTAGTATGGAGTCACTGGAAACGGATGGTTACACAGTCTTTGCAATGCTGGGGTTACCACCCAAACTGAGCTATCCTGACACCGAAACCACATCCACCTCCCCCACCCCCCCCCCCAAAAAAAAAAAGAAAGAAAGAAAGAAAAGCACCAAAAAAACACCATCAAAAGCAAGCAAACAAACAAGCAAACTACAACCAAAAACCTCACATGTACTAAAGAGGTATTGTAAGGTACAAAGGGGCACACAGTAGAAACAACAATGGTGGTGACAATCAACAAGAGGTATACATAGACAAGGTAAAAAAAAATAAAAAAAAATGTAGCAGCATTTGATTAAAGATCAGTTTACCAGTCACATAAGTCAAAACAACACGCTGTTACACTGATATGCGCAAACTTTTATTTTTCATGAAAGCCCAATTGCAGGTTCATGCAATATTCAATAAAGCCTTCTTCAGACCACTGCTCTGAACACTGACGGAAAAGTTGTAGAATGCATTTTCACACAAAAAATTAATACATGTACATAAACCTGCCATCTCATAAGTTAGGAAGGCAAAAAAAAAAAAAAGAAGAAAAAGAAAAAAAAAGAAAAAAAAAAGAGAGCGAACAACCCACTTAGCAAATTTAGAAAACACAGCTTGATGTGTCAACAATATATAATTATAGGCTATATTATATACTAGTATTAGTTCAGTATTTGTTATTAGAAATCTCACAAATGCCTACAGTGTAAGGGATTATGAATAGTTGTGTTCTAACATAGAAATCATGTACAATGCAGAAGCAGGTATCACAGAAGCAGGTAAAAGGCTGAACAAATGCACCTTACAAACACACCTGAGAACAAAACGACGAAGAAAGGTGGTACATGTATTGTATGTATTTTCATGTATACGCAGAAGACGTTAGATGATGATCTCCTCTTGATGATCCCTGGTCCCCTGAATTTATCCTTCACCACTATACACAGTGAGTAAGCACAAAAAGTGTGTGTGTGTGTGTGTGTGTGTGTGTGTGTGTGTGTGTGTGTGTGTGTGTGTGTGGGCGCGCGCGCGCACACACACGTGCATGTAAGATGATGTTGGATTATATGACTGGACCCACATAAGAGGACCCACACAAGAGGCACATTGGTCAGCAATTTTCATGACAAAGCCTTTGGCCAAGTTCATTCCAGGGGATTTATCACCAAAAATCTGTCCACGTATCGTCTTTTTCCTGACATCTCCAAACTTGTGCATAACTGTGAAAACAAAGCAGTGTAGACAAATTTACCCTGCATTACTACAGTTCTTGTTTCGCTTGGGAAGCAGACGCAGGGCTGAACACGTGTCCCATGAACAACACAGTATTCACTCTCTTGTCAGCAATGAAGAAAAGGAAGGGGTGGTCAGCGACAAACGGCCTGATAATTGGCATACTCCGCATCATCATGACCACTCCTGTTGCTGCAGCAGCCTCTGATCCCTCCTCGTTTACCTCCACAACAGCCTTCGAGAGGATGGATATATGACAGCACATTAGTACAGTAGAAGATAAAGTGAGCTGTGAAAGGTCAGTTTTCGAGCTGTGTCATGCACATTCACTGTTTTAGTTGAGGAAGAGATACAGCAGGTTGTGGATTCCTTAAAGATCCTATGAAGAGGCTCATTCCCACACGAGTGTCAAGTATTAGAAACAGGAATGGATGATCAGCGATGAATGAAACAGTAGGTTTAGATCGTTTCCTCTTCTTGACATGCACAGCAGTAGCTGCAGCAGCCTCTGAGCCTTCTTCATTCACATCAATTACATCCTAAACACAGATACAAATTAGAACCACCAACTCATATTTAAAATAAAGTATTTAAACCCACATACATACACACCTCCACCTGGCAGTTATCGCAATGTTGAAGGCTGTATAAACATGTGCATACCTCAAACCACTTACTAAGCATTAAAACTGTGTATGAAAACAACAGCAACAGCTACAAAATAAATAAATGAAAACAAAAACCAAAAAAAACCCAAACGTATTAACACACTCATTAACACCATTCCAGGTCAGGTTTGATGGCAGTTCAGGGTGAGACACACATAACCTGGGATGGGTGTAAGCGTGTGGGTTAAAGCTGTTTAGATTCCCACCAATGTGATAAACTGTCATGTAGGAATGGACTGAATTTTTGAAAATTCTGTTGAGAAACAAGTCAACCAGCTTGTGATTCACCACTTTAACTCTTCCAACACTGCCAAACACTTTCAAGGCAAATACAAGCGCTACTGCACTGACCCCTAGCAACCTAACCTTGCCAAATTAAAAATCCTTGAATGTTTATCTTTCTCTCTTTTTCTGCACCGCGGTTGCTAATTCAAATGCTCCTACTCAGCCGTTCGCCGTGTAATACAAGCCTCTTGCTCAGTGCTTAAATCAGCTGCATCATTGTGTACCCTGCTGATGGCTCAATGCCAGCCTTTGAGATGCTGTCACTGCACAGGTGTCTCCAAGTGGTGTGATGCTAGACAACACCAAAATAGCTCGAAAAGATCTGTGACCACAAAAATCTTAAATAATCGGGCCTTTAAACAACGTATAGCAAAATTTCATGACTGTTAAATCTCTGCTAGATGCAAAATCCAAATTGTTGACCACAAAAGGGTTAAATAAAATGAAGCCAATCCCTGCTCTGTGCTGGCCCAATCACACCAACTGATCAGTTTTCTGTCACAAGTGGTGGTCAACCAAACAGACTACATGTGCAGTTACTCACCTTGTGGAACACCTCAGATATGAACAGATCATTTGCTATGCCAGTGAAGTCTGCTTTATCTGAGAAAGCAGTTGGCATACCAAGGGATGACAGTGGTTTTTTCAGTTCAAAGCTGCTTTCCATAGAGAAGCGAGGTAACTGCAAATTCACCTGAACAATCAAACAACAACAAAATGTTGTAAAAATTTATATACAAACCTAACCTCTCAAAGGAAAACAAGCAAAATACAGACATGTTCAATATCATGGAATTCTGCCATAGCTCCATATTGAGAACAGCGCAGAATAGTGTACAATGCACGTCTGTCATGTAACATTGTCAAAATCCACTTATGCTCCTGCTGTGATCAAGGGTGAGACAATTGAAAAGGGTGGACGCGCACACACAGGTATTTAGGTATGGCCATTGATGATGACTCCGTTACTGGCGTTAGACTTTGAGAGCACATGTACGTGAATCAGGTCATTACCAAAATTAACACGCATCTTTTCTGTCTCAGGAAACTCCGATCTTTTGATGTCCATGCTGACTTGCTACATTTGTTTTTCATGTCTATTATACTGAGCGTCCAGAGTTTTTGGTTTTATGCTGGTGAGGGAACGTGACACAGCAGGTCGCAACCTCAAGGTTACAAATATATATATATATATATATGTATGTGTTCGTTTTTTTACCACGTGCATTATCCCTCAGGGTTTAAAAATGGTCCATGATCCCAAAGCAGGAAAAGTGTGAAACATTTAGTGATGAAGTGTGAAACATTTAGTGATGAAGTGGCAAAGCCAAAAGCGCGCATCTGCACAGAGACATGTTATGCCAGGGGTTTTTGGATCGAGGCATGCTCTCCCAGAATTATTTTGTTAAAATTATACTAAAATCTGTGGAATTTGGTGCTTTTTAGCATAAAATTGAAATGCTTTAGCGGAACCAACATTTTCTTCAAAGCAAGTATTTAGAATTCGACTACAATCTGTGCGGAATGATTTTAAATGGTTCAGAGGAGGAAACAGTTTTTGGGGGGAGGAAAATTTTTAGCCAAGAACATTTGCCAAGAAGATTTTTATTACCGGCTCTGAGCCCAAGGGGCTTTTAAAGCCACGATACAGTCAAAATTATATCACCGCAGGCGGCTATGTCAATATGTATATCATAATCAAAATCGCACTCACTACACATTTCTCGCACACATACACAAACATTAAGAAGATAAACATTACTGGTATGGTGCATAGTGCAGCAAGTGGAAAATATGCCCAAGTTATGAGCAACGCAGACATGCTACAAACAGTAATAAATTTTACAATATGAGTTGAATGACATGAGCGAAGTAAGTCACAAATAAAAATAATGAGAATATTACTGCTATAAAGTGTGACAGTTTCAGTAGTTGTACTTTCTTCTTTTTATTCATCAAAGTGTGCATTTTCATGACATTAGGGTGGGAGTGGTAATATTTTGGTAACAAGCTTGTACAGCTTTCTTTTATCAGCGGGTGTGGGCAATTGAAAAAATAGTGAAACTTGTCCCCAACCTCATTTTTTTCACACAGTGAACATACTCTTTCATTTCTTGGTATTCCTAGTAGTCTCTGATGTTGAACTGGCAGTTTGTGATTGCTGAGTCTAAAATTCAGGAAGTTTCCAGTGATCGCGCTAGGAATTTTGAAAACCGGTCCCATCAGCGACTACCCCACACTGTCACTCAACAACCTGTGTCAGAACCGGTCCCACGAGAATTAAAACCGGTGATAAGAATTACACTGCAAATCGACCTAAACACAATGTTAAACGCAACTGATGTAGAATTTGAATGGACACTGAAGAGCACACCAGCGAATCTCATCCATCATACTATTTTTGTCGCTCACGCAATCACAGTGTCACAACACTGTATCGGTATGAGAGGTAAAGATTGCAGTGAGTCCGTCGCAAGAACAAAGAAGCCCTGGCCAGTGGGGAACAAACTATTGTGACAGTGATTAACCTTCGCTGAAACTGGGAAATACCCCCCCCCCCCCCCCCCCCCCGCACTCCTATCAGAGGCACAGTGTTCACCGGTCCCAGCAAATTACAACCGGCAGCTCCAAATTTTTCCAGTATTCTGGTTTTGCAAACGGTATTTTACCGGTAATTACCGGTTAACGCGATCACTGGGTTTCGCCGTGCAGCAACAGAGATTTTTTATCAAATATTCTTCAAACCCAAAATTAGCCAAAGGTGGAAGATTTTAAGCTCTGATCCCTGCTGAATGAACTTTTTACATGATGATTTATTTCAAGGTCAGAATCTCCCTCTGCTTATGTGTGTATGCATGTGTGCATATATATGTGTTTTATTCTAAGTCTTGGCATGTCTTTTTGATTTTACATTTCTTATGTGATGTTGTGTATTTCAGGCAAAAGCAATTTCTCTTCTTCAATGTAATTCAATTAAAGTGAAGAAAGGGACACACAAGTCCTGCAAGGTGGCGTACGTGTATGGTTCTCTTGTAAATGTCTATCGTGCTTCATTACACTTACGAATTACTGTATGCACAGCTGATTTTGTGTCTCTATAGCTAACCCTTCTGCATCAGATGTATTCTACGCTGAGCAGTGCTGGGAAATATATGCCATTCCTACCTTGACACTTCGCAGAGACTTCATGATTTTGTCCAAACTGTCATGTGACAACTGAGCTTCCAGATCATTCAGTCCATCTCTGGCATCAGGGAGCAGTACCAGCATACTAAGATCATGGCCATAGTCCCCGCCTGTATTGTTCATATAGGGCAGCTCAACAGCAGCGCATTTCAGCTCCTCGTTGTGGTGGTAGCGGAATTCTCGCTCTTTCCTCATCATGTCAACCATCAAAGTGCCACCAGGTGCATAAAATTCTGCTTTCTGGGTGAGTCTGGGGTCAAACTGGTGCATCCACTTCCCTTTGAAGTAGGTTGCCTGGATAAGCACCATTGCTGTGTCAGGGGTGATGGAACCTGATGGCAGCAGATCTTGCACCTTGCCTCTTGTCTGATCACCCACCCACTTGTTGATGTTGACTCGCTCAACATCCGGGTTGCCCCTAAAATCTGCTTCCTGTGCATCTGAGCTGAATTGCTGCGTGGCAGCCTTGTTGAAGTCTGGATTCACTGAGAGGATTTTGCTAACGTACACGCGCTGTGCTCCAACCAACACGTAACCGGCCCCATCGGACTGCTTCAGCAAGGGCAGGTAGCCACTAAAGCCTCGTGCGATCTCCTCGTCAGAAGACCAATGCAGTACCTTCTTCATCTCCTTGGCCGTGTCTCCACGTGCTCCAAGATGTGTCAGTGCCAGAGCTGTGCTGATACTAAAAGGGGACATGAACAGGTTTTGATTTGGCTGCTCCCGCCCACAAAAGCGAAAGAGGTCAAAGCCAAACTGAGTGTTGGAAGTGGCGATACTAGACATCTCCTTGGTCAACTTTGATGCTGCCATGGTGGTGAAGATGATACTACTGGTCAGGATCAGGAAGTACGTGCAGTGCATAGGCTGCAAACAGACAGAGGAGCATAAATATAATTGATCATGAAAGCCAGAAAGTGCAACTGCCGCATTCAAGTCTCAAGAAATATCATCCAAGACGTATATATATATATGATCTTAAGACAATAGTTAGGTCACGTAAACTGTAAACAATACAAGAAGGAACCAGTGAGAGTGATAACCAGCAGCACACGTGAACAGCAGACAGTTTTGTTCACAAACTTTCACTTGACTTGTATACCTATGTGTAGTTGACAGAGAAATACCCTGGGCAGCAAAATGCCAGCTAGACTACAGATGTTAAAATAATTGGTATTTAACTCACTCGTTACTGATAACATGAAAAGCACTTGCCTACTGATCACCATGATCGCGATTTTGCCCTTGAGCTTTTTTCTAGCACCAAGACACTGTTATTGTGGTGATCAGTATGCAAGTGCTTCATTCGCCATTACCAAGATCACAGCGATCAGTACTGAGTAGGGATTGAGCATCAAACAGTCTTTGGATAATATGTGATTTAATGTTGAGTGGACTTTTTTTTTCAGGGGGGGGGGGGGGAACAGATAAGTGTGGTATGTTATCTGTCTACATTTAGCAGTTCAGAGGACTAAATGCTTGCAATTTTGAACAGACCTGCAATCATAATTATTTTAATAACACTGTCTGAAATCTCAATCACGTTTTTTTCTTCTTGTTGTTTTTGTTTTTTTACATTTTTTTTACTGACCTATACAAACAGCCAGTATTCAGAGGATTACCAGTAAATATTGTCCAGTGGTGAATGAGTTAAACAAAGCTGTTGTTGCCTGCTGTCAGGCACATGTGTTTCCTTTACTAGTTTCATACAGCTTGTCAGCTTTATCTTTCAATGTTAATCCCAAACAATAAACTTTAAATAAATCTACTGGCCGTGTGCAATTCTAACAGCAAGCATGTTTACTGATAACATTGTGAGTGCCTTGGTAACCACGACAGTAATGATAAACCTTCAAAACACATGCAGAACACGTGGCTCTGGTAAAATGACTCATGGGTGTGCAACACTGGGTGCATGCTGACAGCATTTGGGTATTTACTGTCTTTAGCTCCCGCATTAGGTATTTCCTGTACATGGTCTTTAGCACTATGTATCAACAGCACTACCATTACAGTGCGCTAGCACTACGCATCAACAGACTTCCCAGCGCTACTGAAGCATAATATACATGCAATTTTTAAGTGCCCTGCAACATCTGACCTATGTCAACCTCAGCTTCAAACTGACCTCTTGCATGTTATGTCATCAAAATGTGCGGGGCGGACAGCTCCGTGCTTTTTATGGGGGGATGTTTTTTTTTGTTTTTTTTTGTCTACCAGGTATCCATGGTATCTCGGCTATTGTCCTTGCCCCAGCATGTGTATACCAGTTCGTAGGCAAAGTGAATGAGCTCTATCAGTGACGTGCTGCTCACACCACATGGTACATGTACTCTCCGCTTTATACGTACATGTACCTCCATTGTGTGTTAGCATGCAAAACAAACTGAGACTGCCCGCGCTGCACTTACACTTACCTTCATCGTGTGTTACAATGCCAAACAATATTGAAAAACAACAAGCACTTGGTGTTGTATGGTGCACAGCAGTTTGGACAGTCCTCTGAAGACTGTTTATATCTCTAAAGTCACGACTGGCAACAACCCTTGAAAAGTGTCTAGTTCTTCAACAGGAGTACGGACCTGACTGAATCAAGGATGAAATTCCTAAAAAGAGTGCAAGGCGGGCTTGGTAAACAAACACTGACGTCGGCGCTTGTGGCGTGGCGCAAATCGCGTCACGGAATCTGACACTTTGGTGCCTCCCCCCCCCCCTCCTCCCCCGGCCATAATGATCGACTGCACTCTTTAACTGACCGGTAAACTACACGGAAAAGCCAGAAGATCATGTGCATACCTGCAATGTAAACAATTTGCGCACTAGATAATATTGCCTCTACTTCCTCATTCTCACATACCCAAATTCTCAAATGGTACGAAAGTTTCAGAAAATGTAAAAGTAGGACTAGCTCTAGAGACGACCTGGGGGGCATACCCGTTGTTCCCAAGACCGCGTGTGCTGATCTACAGTATCTTCTAAAAGTAAAAGAATGGGGTACTGAGGCTGACCTCGCGTTTAATGATAAAGAGATCGATACACGTATTTTCGAAAAGAGTTGCGGACTGAAACGTGGCCAGTACAGAACGTTTCAAGCGTGTGCCCTTTACATGCACCCCGAAGTTCTATTACAGCAATTAGTATTACTATTACTAGTATTAGCTATCGACGGAGTCGCTTGACTTTGAGAAACGTACCTGTCAGTGTCACCCCAGCCAGTCCCCTCTTTCTCCGCTGCCCACTGGTTGTTCAACTTGCCCGCTTTTATTTCTGAGCTACATTGTAGTCTTAATGCTGCTCAGCAGTAAGATCAAGGCTGTCAGTTGTATTTATTTTTGTTTTTGAGAGGTTTTTTCCCCCCTCTTTTACAGCTAACAGTGTAGAATACAGTCTGTACACATATCGCTGCTGCTTCCAGTAAAACCTACATTTAGCAGTGCTCATAATGTGAAATCAGGATTTGAAGAAACGGAATGGGACTCCTTCGATACTGGCACTTCCGCACTTTCTCTGGTTGTGTAACTGCATCTTCCCATATTCACGGAGAGCATTCGGCATGGATTAAGGCTAGCAGGAAACTACTTGTAAACCATGGATGCTGTAACAGACGGGGAGTGTCGACATTATCTCCTTTGGCTGCAGCTTTCAATGCTAAACCACAGCGCAAACTGAACCTCAGCCTACGCCGCAGCAATGCCGTAAGTATTACTATTACTAGTATTAGTGTAGACAGCACTGCTGTGTATACAAATGTAGGCGCAGTGAAAGATGGTCTTGAAATTTTTTTTTTAAAGGCACAACAGTAAAATAAAAACAGGTTTTAGGTGTCTGTCACCTGGACAAAACAAGGAGAGGCTGCATGTATTGAGGGTCACGGATATATATGCACCATACACCTGAATTTTTTACCTTGATATGAGTTTCATATGTCAAATTTTCCGAGCCGTAGAACTGGCACTGTATCTTTTATTTAATGTCTTATTTAATCTTTTCCTCTTGTCCACCTAAATGGTGTTGTTTATCCATCTGTTGCAGGGTTTGTTTTTGATCCCAGAGCTGCAGGACTATGCCGGGTTCTACCTCCTGCAGGAAAAAGTCAAAACAGAGGTCGAACAGTTGGTACAGGAGGCTGTGTCCCACCAACGAACTCGCAAGATGGTCAACATCTTTGATGACTTATCGGACTGCTTGTGTCAAGTTGCAGACATAGTAATTAAACTTCATCTTGTGTGTTTAAGCACTTCATAGTACATGCAGTGAACAAAGCTTTTCTTGACAGTTGACTGCAGCTGAGTGCGCTGGTGGTAACAGTTACCTTGCGAACAGTCTTCAAACCCTTCATCGCCTAACCTACACTTGATTGGATCAGTTCATTGCTGATTTGTACTGCTTGAAACAAAGCTTTGGATGGGTTCTAAATTGCTGCGGTGCGCTGTACCGGTATTTGTTTTCACACCGACAAAACTGTGCTGCTAAACACGGGACTGTGATTCTTCCCCAACTGGTGAAATTGTCACATTTTACAAGTTTCAGGGGTGTCTGTGCTGTTCTCTTCAGATAAAACGTAGACATTAGACAATTCTGCTGGAAAACAATTGCTACCAATCAGCTGTTTGGATGATACGCGGCTATTACTGATTGATTTGTAGAAATAGTTGCTTATGAGCACATTTTTGTCATGGATAAACTTGTGCAGGATATATATGCTTGTTATTTTTCCACATGTTTCAGGCTGATTTTGTGCGCATGGCTCACCCTGACCGTAGATACAGTGAAGCTGCAGAGGACACCTGTGTGAAACTTTCCAGCTTGGTGGAAACGTGAGTGGTGCCAGAACTAGAAGATACAAAGAAAAAATACAAGTTTTCTGTGGTTTTTAAACTCTGTGTTTACTGTCACATCAACCACCTAAAATAAAGTGCACAACTTAATATTAGCAGAGTCAACTCATCATCCTTGAGGTAGCAAGGATGTCAAGTTGAGTGCATGTTATACAGTACCATGCATTTCATGTGTACCTATGCTGTTGGATGCCACAGAGACAGTCTGTTTTTGAAAGATTCTCTACCTTCAACTCAATTCAAGAAACAAACTAACAAAGGACTCTTGACTTTCATCTGCACCATGGCAGTCACCTGTTTCACGGTTCTCTATTCTAAGTGGCTGGGTTAGGCCTCACATTTTGTTCAATTGATTCTAACATTTGAAGGCTTTTAGAGCCCACTGATCAGTTCTATATTTTTATGTGGCATTGTAAACCTGTGTGTCGCCATACCACAGTGGTGCTGAGTTTCCTCTGGTGAGCTGATAGGGTGATACTTGTATAGTACAGTGGTACATTTGATTTTTTTAAATTTTTTTCAGGCTGAACACTAACACTGCTATTCACAGTGCTCTGAAGCATGTTCTTGATCATGGAGATGTCATGGCTATGGATGAAGTCGACAAGCGAGTGTCTGAGCTTTTCATGTTTGATTTTGAACAGAGTGGGATTCACCTTGAGGAGGGCAAGGTAAAATGTTTCCCTGTTTCAGACTTGATCATTTATTTCGATTACAGGCAAATGTATATAGTGAGTTTTTTGGTTTGTTTGTTTGTTTTTATAGATTGCCACTGTTGACGTTCTCCGACAGGCGTCGTCTGAGGGTGTCATCATTGTAGATGAAGGCCTTGTGCTGCACCACCTCCTGTGTCCACCTGCTGGCGTGACGACAGAAGAGACCCTTGTGTAGGGCGATACACTCCGCGCCCAGGCTGACCTACACCAACATTGACACCGTACTGATCAAAAGCAAATCGATAGGCAGCATTTCTTTTCAAATGTTCAGCCCACAAAATGTCAAAATAATTAATTATAAGCCCAGGAACTTGAATGGCTGAGCTAATCCTTTGCATCACGTGAATGCGAACTATACTGAGCCTTACTGCTAGGATTTGTTATATTCAATACGCTCGTGTAAGCTGCCATATCATCGAATCTCCGTAGCTATTTTGTTCACTTTGAGTTCACTTTCAGTTCAGAGTATTGGCTTGGTCTTACCATAGTCACACATGCAATGCAGAGGAATTAGAAAGCCAAGTTCTTCTGTTTTGTTCTGACATGAAAGCTGTCTGGCACCAAACGGCGATAAGTTTCCAGCTTATGTTTTCTTCTTCTTTTCTAGTTAGAGGGTGCAGATGTATACCATTCAATTCCGTCGATATTTCGCATAAAGTGAATTCGTAGAACGAAGTCAGCGGCCACGTGACTTCACCTCGCCAAACCCCGGAGTACATTTGCACCCCTCGTCTCGCGTTGCGAGGATACAGTCGCCCCCGTTAGTGAACGGAATTGACTGGTATACATTTGCACCCCCTAACGGGCGAACTATACCAACTAAGCCTCAATAAGGAGCTTGCCCGTAACCGTACCATGCCACGCGTAGCGGCATAATTACCTACCCTCCTCGCATGGCACGCGCCTCCTTTTTTATTTTTTATTATTTTTTTTTTTGTAATACAAGTGAAACAATTCATTCTTGAGCTTACGTTCACGGCTTGCCTCCTTACCTAAAATAATATTATGTAAGTACATGTGTCTGTCCCACTGTTAGAGACCAAATCAGCACTTTAGGGTACCGAAAGTCTCATTCTCGTGTTGATGAGTTATTTCTTTTCCTTCGAAAAACAAAAAACAAAAAAAAAACCTCTCTCTTGTTGATAATACTTAAAACCCTACTTCAAGAATACCAACACAGCGGACAAAACGCATGCATGCGTGTTGCTGACTAAAAACACCTATGATAAATCCTATTGTACTTGACACACTCAGTGTTTCCTGACCTGAAATAGTGCAGCGTGCACAAGCTGGGATGTTCGAGAAGAATTTCCACCGGCCATTGTTGCATGATATCCAGTGTGCTGCACGGGGCGTACGTTGCAAGGTGGAAGTCAGTAGTAGCAGCAGTAGTGATAGCAGCAACAGCAGTGGTAGTAGTAATAGTAGCAGTAGATTTAGTAGTACAGTATACGCCGGTTATAAGAAACTCGAGGGGGGTGAATTTTTTGGTTTCTTATATCCGAGTTTTCTTATATCTGAAAGTCGGATATAAGAAAGTATTTTGATAAATATTTCTTATAACCGAGTTCAGTGAAAAAAAGGTTTAAAACATTTCTTTTTTCTCAGTTCGTGTATGTTTTGCATTAAATTAAGAAATATCTGGTTTCTCTTAAAGACCTGCACAGAATATATATGTGTAGAGTTAATATACACCAGTGCGCTTGTGTCCTTCAATGTCAGATTTGTTTGTTTGAACATGAAAATACTGTTTTTGCTTCCCAACTGTAGCGCTGGCGGTCATGTGGTAAGAAAAAACAAAACAAAAAGAAAAAAAAAACAAAAAACCAACCAACCAACCAACCAAACAAACAAACAAAAAAGAACTAAGGGGAGAGAGAGAGAGAGAGAGAATTCCCTTGTATTTATAGGATATATTAAAAGTGCATTATGTATCAACTTTTGATCTATAAAACACTCGTCCCATTAGAGTATGATATGAGATGCTTTCCGTGTCTAATTTGGCTGAAAAAAAGCTGCAAATTAGCTTTTTTTCTGTTGGGAGGGGGAAGGGGGATGGAGGAAAGATGGACCACGTATATTGTCAAAGAAAGGAATTGATCAACAGTTAGTCTAATACTGATAGTTTTATTCTCCTTAACGCGAGCCCTGTAGACAGAGACAGACATACAGAGAGAGAGAGAGAGAGAGACTGAGCTCCCAATCCGGCAAAAAAACAAAATAATAATAAAAACAACATATAACAATAGAACAACAAAAATGCATCTCGTATTTTTTCTTCTTGCCAACATTCAATTTTGCACGGAACACAATGGTAAAGAACCAATTCAAGAAAAGAAAATCATGCGCCATCATGTGCCTGTCCTAAGTGACGTCAGACCTGACCTGTTTTCTTAGAATGAGTGAAATTTTCTTGGAAATGTACTTTCGGTTTCTTACAATGAGTGAAATTTTCTTGGAAATGTACTTTCGGTTTCTTATATCCGAGTTTTTGTATCAAGCGGGACAATAAATTTGCTTTCCTAAAACCGAGTTTTCTTATAAGCGAGTTTCTTGTATCCGAGTTTTTGTAATACATAATAAAGAAGAGTTTGGCCGGGGGGAAAAAATTCGTTGGCAATAACCGAGTTTTCTTATATCCGAGTTGCTTATATCCGGCGTCTACTGTACATGTAGCAGCAACAGTGTTTGTGATAACAGGAACAGCGGTCGTGATCAACCGAAAAAGAAGAAGTGAATGTTTTTCGAGTCAACATGCAAATTGGATGGGATAGCTTCAACTGAAATCAGCACAGGATGTTTCCCAGGCAGGATGAAGAGATTTGGGAAGTGGAGAAAAGGGAGAGGGGTGGGGGGGGGGGGTACTTGAAAGTTTGTCTAGTATGGCTTTGGGAACCGGCACACAGTGCTTAGCAGTTAATTGGTCTGACTCCCATTTGTAGCCAGTGATGTGGTTTACAAAACTGTAGATTACATTTACAAAGTTTGGCGGTTTCTGCCTAATTCAGCAACGAAATGATGAGCAAAATTCAAACACTTTGTGATGCTCACGTCACTAGAGAATGCTAACACGAAGGCCGGCTTAACAACGACAAAGATCATAATGATGGGCAACACGACGACGACGATGATGATGATGATACTGATGATGGTGGTGGTGGTGGTGGTGGTGACGATAATGGCAACGGCGATGATGATGATGACGACGGTGACGATGATGATAATGACGACGGTGACAATGATGGTTGACAATGAAGATGACGATGACGATGAGGTAGGAACCTGATAAACTGCACGTGAGGCGGCCATGTGTTTGTGAGGCTCGATGAAGATCTCGAGGAAGGTCTCGGCATCCACAGCCAGCAGCTGCATGCGTTCCCGCGATATTACTGACGTCACCCGAACCGTACTATTTATGATGGCGGTCTCCTGAAGTGGCACACAAGTCACGCATCACTCACACCGGCCCTTTTTCATCATGTACACTTAACAAGGAAATAATCTGACTGATAGTTCAAGTTCAAATTAGTTTTCATCCTCAAGGGACATTAGAATAGAAACACAGTCAATGGAAGACAGGCAAATAGAAACACTACAAATAACCATACGACGCCTGGATGAGAATGCTTTCATGTTGTAGTGACGTCAGTCTGACGACGAGGATGACAATGACTCACGTACACCAAACGTCATGCCAGTCCATAGGAGACGAGTTGTCAACGCCTGGTACGTGTTTCTGGAGGCATCCCACACACATTCCTTTTCGACGGCTGTCACACACACACACACACACACACACACACACACACACAGAGAGAATTACATCACGCTACTCAACAATCCTTTCAACATTCCCACTACGCTCATTATTACAGAGGTCTTGCACACTACGACGGTATCACTGACATGGTAGGCTCGTGATCGTGATCCGTCAAATGTTCTGGATACGCCACGCCCGCGGATCTAGAATCTTTGGCTCTGCCGGCCTATGACAACAGAGATGCCTGGCGGCAGCTGGAGACACGACAAACCAAGGTCCATTGGAAAAGCACGGGGCTGTCCGCCACGCTCGTTATGATGAGCTCGGCCGTTACTGACTAGTTGCGCGGAACGAGGAGAGACGCGAGAACCTGTATTACAGCTAATTATATTATTTGCATTAGAGCGAACTGAAACTGGGCTACCTGTCCCGGACACGATGATGAAGAAATACTCCGGCGGCTGTCCTTGTCGCATAATGACACGTTTTGGGCCCAGTCTGGTAAAGATAGTTAAAGGCTTTTAACACTAAGTTTTGTTCTAGGGTAACTGTGGTTTGAACAATAACCATCTCTCTCTCTCTCTCTCTCTCTCTCTCTCTCTCTCTCTCTCTCTCTCGCACACACACGCACACGCACACGCGCACACACACACACTGACCACACACACACTCTCTCTCTCTCAGTCGCTCACACACACACACACACAACTTGAAGAGTCATAACAATAGCAACAAAAATAAAAATAAAAGACTCACTGGAGGTAGAAACATTTTCGAATCATTTTCTCCTGTATTACCACCGGGTATTCGGAGAAGACTTGCACCTTCTGAAGTTCCCTCACGGCCTGTAAAACACTGCATGATATGTAGGCTGTACAGACCTCAAACTTCGTAATCCCTCGTTCCCCACAAGCAGTTGTTCGCTGAGTGCATGCAGGTAACCTAGGTCTACTGAATGTGAAATGAAGCACAGCCCTATGATTCTCCGTCATCTCTGATGAGTCATCACACTCCCACACCATATCAAACACATTGTTCACGACAGTCACGTGATGCTTCAGGCGAATGGTCAGAACAGGCCACATAATGGGCTATGATTTAATCTGAAAATGCTTATTTGCCATACCCGCTGCGAAGCCTCATTTTGACATTAATAAGCAGGTTTAAACAGAGAAAAGCATGCTGGTACCCATGAATGGTGTCTATCCAGACAGCCTGTTTTACATACCGAGAACTGAACGAGAACAGGAAAGCCTTTTCCATTCACGTGTGACCTTGACCTCCACAAGAGGCCAATCAACATGGTAACCAAAACTATCATCAGTGTTAAAGGCAAATGCTCTGCCAAAACAATTCCGAAACTTCCGCTCAGTCCCTGTCACATTGACCTGTAAGTCATTCAAATTTATTCATGAACGAACTGTTAATGTTTGTCACACACAGACAGGCAGACAACAGACGGAGGGATGCTACACAGATCGGATAGTTAAACAAAACATAATGTGTGCATGCTGGTTTTTAGGTTAGTGTCATCTTGCATTACCTGGTCCAGTTGTGCTAGAGTTCTCTCTTTTGGTGCCGTCCTCAACGTAGATTTGACTTCGGCGTTGATAGTGATCTGGTCACAGGTGGGGTGCAAGCACAAAATTAATAGGTAATACAAGAGTCTATGTACAAGGTAACATTGTTTAGAAAAAGCATGCTGAAATTGTGACCAATCAAAATGCTGCTACTGTTCACATCCCTTTCACAAATTTTCACTTGGCATCCATCTTCAAGACTTGTCTCTTCTGGATAACTTTCACGGGCAGTTATAAACTTCTTCTTCTTCTTCTTCTTATAAACACGTACAGTAACACTGACGTGAAAGGAGGGCTGGTGATTGGGAAGACGGGGGTATAGTGGGGGAGAAACTGATTTTCTGCCAAACTTGCCCCGACACTTTTCCCCTGTTCTTACCTCCTTCTTCCGTTTGTACATCTCTGTGTCAATGGAGCGGCCATGCCCATAGTCCACACTGGTGGATGCCCCATCACCCACATCCACAAACGTTCTGTACCTCTGGTCCAACTCGAATGATCTGCACGTACGATCGTCATGAATCTATTGCCTCTCGGCGCATGGTAAAAAAAAACCCCAAAAGTCACAGTAATATAACCATGTGATGATGGGGGTTGCTTTCTATTTGTGTGTTTTCTTGTTTGGGGTTTGTTTGTTTTCTTTTTGTTTGATTCGTGTTTTGTGTTGTTTTCATGTGTTTTGTTGTTGTTGTTATTGTTAAAAACTCTATGAGAGAGTTACGAAACAATCTGATCTTATGTTGAGTATTGTGTTCAAACTACACCGCTATAGTGTCTGCGGAAGTATGAATGACGTAAAACAATGAGAGTCACGGAGTGGTTGGAAGAGTTCTGGTCATAGGCCCGAAATGACCTTTTATGGCCAGTTTCATGAATATTGGTGCGAGAGAAGCTGCGATCAGTGTTAGAATTTCTGGCCGTGTTTCGTCCTACGGGTCCATGTGATGGTCACACTCACTTCTCAGACATATTTTGACAGAATCTTATCAGTACTCTCATCTTGCAGTAGCCTTTCCACCACCTTTTTCGAATCTGAAAGAAAACCGTCTGATTGTTATATTTTGTGAAGCTTATAATTTATTATCTAACAAACAGGTTTTAGTTACTGCTCCAAAGTGCACTGTCCCTGATGCCCTCAGTGTGAATACTATAACAAACGATTCCATTCTATTGCCGCTGAATCTGCACACACACACACACACACACACACACACACACACACACACACACACACACACACACACAACAACAACAACAACAACAACAACACTCTGACATGATATAGACCATAGACTGAAGCATACGTAAAGGAATATCATCAGAGAAACTAAATTACTACTGTAGCTCTGATATCATACACTCACTCAGAACAACAGACCAATATCAGGCAGTGTCAGTACCTCAAGAACGTCCTCCTGGGGTATTTACACTGCCTGATGTTGGTATTGGCTGTTAACCATCACACACACACACACACACACACACACACACACACACACACACACACACACACACTTGCCAGTAACCTTGTAAGATTTCTTTTTTTGTGCTAACGTTTGCAGCTTCCGGTAGTATTCCCGCTCAAAGTTCATCCTGTCTTTGTCCATGGGTAGATTGGTAATGTTGTGCATGGAGTAAGACCTCTTTACTGAGAATTGCAACAGAAAGAAAAGGCTCGTAAGAGGGTGGATTGCTTAAGGAAGTCCAACAGGAACGAGACCTTTTTAACAAACATTTACAAAATTGGACTGCTTGCTCGAATCAAGGCTGCCTAACAAAAGCTTGTGTCGTATTTTTCTAGCAAACAACCTTGCAACAGCTGCTAAGTTGTGTGCAGCAAGTTTCATGCTTGGCTAATCTCTCTCTCCCTCTCTCTCTCTCTCATGATCTCAGTCATTCACTCCTAAGCGCCCGCGCACGAATCACATCTTGAAAAAAATTCGTCACAGCACTAGACAGCACTAAACAGCACTATTATGCAACCTCGCGGCCAGCAGTCCGCCCCGAGAGACGGCGCAACGTCAGTGCCGTCATATTGCATTACACTCCGGCGAGCGGTCGAGGCAAGCCAGCGCAACATGACGGCACGTTGCATCACACTCAGACGAGCGGTCGACTCTAGCCAGACAGCCAGACAGCTCGCGGCGTCAAGTTCGCACCCTCTTGTGAATACGGCGGTCACTGGCTTGTTTGGGTATTGGCCACGTAATAGCTAACGGCACACTGATGGGTCCCGTTACAACTTGCCCCAGCCACTTCCCACTGGCGTGAGGGTGGTAGGCAACAAGAGGCAAGTCCCGTTACCAACGAGCATGTGAAACCACATGTGACCAGGGACTTACATAGAATCTATGTAAGTCCCTGATGTGACTGACCATAAGGGGTGACAGTAGCGACATTTAGCGCGCCTTCCTCACTGAGGAGAGTATGCAAATTCAGCCTCTGACGTCATCACAGCGCAATACCCGGGGGTTTCGTAGTGGCCACCCGTTTAGCGTGCCACCGAATTTCGCAGAGTAAGGAGACAAGGGAGACAACTCCAGTCAAGCCTCGTACATCGGTTACGTCCCTTTCGGTAGCTCTAGCCAGCGTGGCCGGTTACTTGTCAACACAAGCCGTTCACTGATTACATTAATCTGGCTTCGCTGAACACAAAATGTACTCACATCGCATTTTTTAATGAAATCGATCCCTTATTCTTGTAGTCTTGGACCTCTCTAGGATTTAACCGATTGGTAAAATGTTTGTAAAAATCTCAAGCGAGGCGCACCTTTGTGGCCGCCATATTGGATTTGGCAGGCAGGACAGCGCTCCTGGGGTGTCCCAGTAAAATCGAAAAATAAAATATTTAGGATCTTCTCCACCCACTGCTGACTGCGAATTTCATAAAATGAAACATCAGTAGACCTATAAGTAATGCGCAAACAACACATTCTACAAGTTTGAGTACATAAAAAGACTTACGAAAATGGCTTCGTAGAATGGGCGATTCTCACGAAGTTCGCAGAGGGAAAATGGTTTCGGAGAGGAAGCCTCTGGCGGGTGGCCCCAAAGCACGCAGGATGTGATGACGTCAGAGGCTGAATTTGCCTACTCTCCTCAGTGAGGAAGGCGCCCTAAATCTCTCTACTGTGTGTGTGTGTGTGTGTGTGTGTCCTTTTTGACTGTTTCTCACTCACTCCATTGTTATGGACAATACGTCTGAACAATTAAAATGTCTGAGTCTCTCTCTCTTACACACACACACACACACACACACACACACACACACACACATGTAATGCGACCTACTTCTTTATATACCATATATTCATAGTACCCATGCACGAAAGAAAGTTCTTTTGCCTGTGGTTAACCTGAACTGTGGTGTCAAATTAGTGATACTGTCAATGAGGATCTGTGTGCATGCGGTGGAGGTGTAGGCATATCTAATTATCTGACGCCTAATGATATTATTTCACAACTACCAGAACTGACTTTGACACTATCAAGTCAATTTGCCTCGACTCGGGCTGTCATGCAACTCGTCACTCGTATCGCCGCTATCATCAAAGAAGCCGAAATCCAGACAAAGCATGCGCTGGCGACTGACAACTGAGGCGCCGCCAACTGGCCGCAAAGGACGTGTCATTTTTCACATACCTGTTTCACGGACCCGGAACTTACAGCAACTTACAGCAAGAAGAACATCTGCATTCGGGCGCCCCTTGTCCAGTCAGTTCATCGGCTAGTGTGTTGGATATTGGAAACGGGAATGTGAAAAACGACATGTACCCGTGGAAATGGCCAATCAGACAGCGTTTTTCAATCAAAGGAAGCTACCCAGCCTACGTAATCAAAGGAAGCTACCCAGCCGGTAGCGCTCCACGGCCGGGTTGAGTGGCAATACGGGATGGAGAGAGACTGATTATGTAATCTGCGTAACCCGTTAGGCGGTGAGCTACAGGACTTTGCACAGCGGTCGTTGCCACTCAGTCAGGTCAATACACAAGACTGCCCTGAGCAGGCCAAGGGATTATGAGAGATTATGCAACCTACTGCGTGCGGGCGGTCGTCGAACGTCGAAAACAGGCCTCGTTGAAACTGCCCACGCCTTGCGTAATAGTGCTGTTGAGTGCTGTCTAGTTCCGTTTAGTGCTGTTGTGAGTTTCGGTAAGTCTTGTCACATGGTGTGGGCAAGGGGTGTCCGCGGGCAGTTAGGAGTTAATATTATTATCAATGAACAGATAATCATGACTAATTTCTACTGATAGAGATGTTTCTCTCATTCACTTTTTATGTGAAGTTTTGGCGAAATTGGCACTTTCCCAAGTTACGTTAAAAGCTTGAGGTTGTTGGTGATCGCACCTACCTTTTTCCTTAGTGCCAATTCTACCACTGTGCCTGGTTGGGAACTCTGGCCCTTCCATGGTGCATGTCAGGGGCGTTTCGATCACCGGCATTGACAATAATCCCGTCCTGGAGATGGGCACGTGGTTCACGATTTTGTCCAGCGCCCTGGGGTCGTGCACGCAGACGGACTTTCGGATTTTACGCGCGAAACTTTTCCTCAGTGGCGAAAGGTCTTTGTGCAGCTCTTTGGCCACAACAGCGGCGGTGGCGTCGTGCACGAATAACTCCACGTTGGCCAGGGTGGGGGCCAATCCCGCCTGCGCAAATAGTTCAACGTATGAATCGGGCAAGGCGTTCGTGCTTCTGCGCCTGTGATGGCGAGCTTCTGTGATGTAGACATCGTATACGGTGTCCAGAACCTTGTCGCCAATGTGCACCAGGCGTTGTGGGTCGTCCTTTGCTACTGTAGCACGGCGGTCCTCGAGCCAGTGGGCCGTCGTTTGGTATCTGCTCTCCAGAATAGAATTCTGTCGTCCCGTAAATCTCTTCTGGCCTTTCTCAAGTACGTCGTCCAAATCTGGCAGTTTCACAGTGCGCTTTTTGGCCCTGAGTGAGCACAAACAGAAAACTGCGGTGGTAGTATGCTACATGTATTCCAGTACCTACATGCATATCCTCGGCGTCTTTGCCAGAGATGGTGTGATATGATATTCATGGTGCTTATATATAAGTAGTTTGGCGAGGACCACCACGTCATGCGTTCCGCAAAATTCATGTTAGTTATGTCAGAAATGGCGATTTACCCAATTTTCTGAAATACTACAAGAAATGTTTGCGTAGAAAATTTTACCTTCTTTCAAATACACTCCTGTGTGTGTGTGTGTGTGTGTGTGTGTGTGTGTGTGTGTGTGTGTGTGTGTGTTGCTTTTAAGATCGAATTTCTACACTGCAGGGATTAAGTGGATTCCACAGAGAAGGTTGATCGGTGCAAAAAAAGGCGTATTTTCTAGCGTATGCCTCGGTATACATGCGCGCCACTTGGTTGAGGAAGAGCGAGCTGTCCACTTGACCAGGCGGGCAGTGTTGGTGGATGTTGTGGAGGTCGTCCAGACGCACGGTGGCCAGCGCCAGGTCAACCGTCTGGTCTTTGCGTCGCAGCCAGGCCTCGTACATGCCGCACTGCTGCTCTTTGTCTTTCTCGTCCACCTTGCCACTGGAGTGGATGTCTGCAGAGGTGTGGCTTCTGGGTGTACGATTGCCCATTTTCTCCACCTGGAAAGCCAGACTTTGAACCTTCAAGATTTCAAGATTCAAGATTTTTTTAATTTCCTTTTTCCCTTTTTGGGGTATGGAGGAATACAATAAAAGAACACTGCACAAAGACAAAAAATGACAAAGAAAAGAAGAAGAAGAAAAAAAAAAAGATACTGAGTCAAGTTTCGCACACGCACACAAAGACATTTGGTGCACTGACGTGCCTTCGATGCAAACCTTGGGTCAGAAATATCGCTTATGATGGTAAAATAAAAGTAGGGCAGGCGGCCTGAAATCGGTTTGGCAAAATACTGACAACAGCTAGGGTGGGTAACAGGAAGTTGTCGGGTGTCCAGGCTGTGATCGGATGGGCGCCAACGACAACAGAGACGCGTTCGCTTAGCGTAGACCCTGCGTCAAAAAGCTAGCCCCTACGCAGAGAAAGTAGACCTCTGCGGGGCACTGGTTAGCCAGCGGCTACCGAACTTGTGAACGAAGCCGATGACAGCTAGACCTCTCAGCAGTCAGCAGCCACGTGTTTGGGGAAAGGGCTACCTATATCTAGGCGTTACTGAATGTTAATTCGAGGAGCCTCTGATATGACGGTTATATGAAACAGTGCGGGTGGCTTGTAACTATGAGAATAGGCAAAGAAGGCAACACGAAACCTGAACTATGATATGATAGGACATGCTACAGGTAATCGGATGAGCAGTTGTACATCTGATTGGCAAAGGTACAGAGAGTGAGAGAGGTAAGAGGTTGTGCACGGACACTGTCGGGCAAGTAAGATGTCAACACATTTCAGTCACGTGGTGCGGAAGCTCACCTACTAGAGATAGAGAGAGAGAGAGAGAGAGAGAGAGAGAGAGTGTACAATTATATGAATTTATTTATCTTAACTTCTTTATATGTCTTATGCTCGCCCGCATGAATTGCCCTACGGGGATAAATAAAGTATTTTTGACTTGACTTGAGGTTTCCGAATTTCGAATCATCATATTTATTTTCTAAGTATGTGGGCGTGAACATTTCCAAAGCAGAGGTATCCACTGGCCGGCGTGGGTTATCTGTCTTTCCTTTTCTATAGTCAGTAACGACAGATAACCCATAGTAAAGACAGATAACCCATAGTAAAGACAGATAACCCATAGTAAAGACAGATTAGACTCCAGAGTGCAGTCCCTTTTCGGCGGGGCGTGAAAATGTGACTGCTTACACCCAGCGCCATTTTCAAAAATGGCGAATTTTTTTTAGAAAAGCGAAGACTTGTGTGTCATATGATTTGATTTGAAACGAAGTCTTGAATATCCGACCACTTTTGGTTTGGGCAAAATCTTTGCCAGCGGACAATTATTGTTGCGCTTTGATGGCACTGTTTACGTGGTACACTGATCCAACAGGATGTGAGTAAACGGCAAGGGGGTTGCACTCTGACAGGCAAGGGTGTTGCACTCTACAGGCAAGTATTATTGCACGGTGCAGACGATCACGAACCTGCCTTGTGGTGGAATAAGAGACGATTACAAAAGCATACGCACCCGTGCTCTAAGACTGAATGTAATAATAGATCTGTCCATTCAGACAGAGACATGTTATGTATGTCTCTGATTCAGAAACACGCCTACTTTCACTCTGAAGACAGCCTGCCATCACTTGCGCCACTGAGGATCCCTCTGGGTTCAAAGCTGGTCAAGGATGACATAGTGCGCGACCTTGTGTTTGAGAGCACCGAGACAATTTAGGCCCGTCACGGTAGCGCAGTGAGCGCCATTTCCCCACTGTGCACAGAGGTACTTTCCACTGAAAGACTCTGTGCCCCAGAGAGTGAAGACAGATAATCCAAGTCGGCCTGTGGTGGTATCCTACCTGTTTCCGTGAGTAGCGCACGATGCTTGGCGGTGTTGAGGCTGTGGTGGCAGTGGCCCTGGAGGCGGGGGCCGTGGAGGCGGGGGCCGTGGTGGCGGGGGCCGTGGTGGCGGCAGTTACGGGAGGCAGGCGACTGTAGGCTCGGGAACGGATATGGGAACGCGAACGGGTGAAAGAGGAACGTGAATAGGCCCGGGGCACACCAAACGTTCCTTCTATCACCATCGACTTGGTCCACCTAATATTTACAGACAACGTGAGGGAGCGACTGAGTCCACTGCACAACGGCTTGGCGGCGATGAAATGGTCAATGTCGAATGCTTGGGGTTCCAGTCGTCAACGCTCTAGGTGTGTGTGTGTGTGTGTGTGTGTGTGTGTGTGTGTGTGTGTGTGTGTGTCAATTTTTAATTTATCTTTGTTTTGTTGGGTGTTTTTTTGTTTTGTTTTGTTATTGTTTTGTTTGTTTGTTTGGGTGGAGGAGTGTAAATCAGTTTTTGGGAAATAAATGTCAGCTTTCGACTGTCTAATATTTTCAAACTACAGATATAAATCTGAGCGGGCTGGTGGTCTCGGCATAATTGAAGTTCAGTTTCATTAAAAATGCAATATGGGAAAACTATGTAATGTATCAAAATGAGTCTAAAATATCTCTCCCGAGAGCCTCAAGTGACAATGACGTCAAATGAAATCTCGCTGAGATTTAAAGCCCTCTGAAACACTAGCATGTAGTGAGTTAATGAATGACATGAGTGTATGATGGAACAGTTTCATTCCTTCAAAAATACTTGTACTTAAAACTTGTCCTCTGAGATTGGTAGACTATACTGACAAAAGTGGGTTCACAAAAACTTGTCGCCGAAAATCTTTTGCGACTGCAGCCGAGCTCCAAACTGACGCACTATACCTTGTCGCTAAACTGGTATTCAACGCATGTGGAGTATGATGCATGGACACAGCCTTGCGTAGGCTCGGCCTAAAGCCCTAGTCTCAGACATGGCAGTCTCGGTCTAAATTTCTTGCGTAAACTGCACAAATGTTGAACTGTTGTGGGCTAAGGGGTGGGTGAGTTTTTAGGGCTTAAAGCTAGCGCAAGCCACAAAGACTAGTTCGCGGCTGAGTTGTGGGCTAAGGGGTGGGTGGGTGTTTGGAGTTTAACGTCCATTTCCACCACGTATGGATGATATCAAAGACGGGGCAAGGCCAGTACAAACATTTGGCCCCAGCCGGGATTCGAACTCACGACCCGAGCATTGAAAGTCCAACGCTCTACCATTCGGCTATCCCGGCTCCCCGTTGTGGGCTGAACATTTCCAAAACACATAATTATAAAGCAAAGGAGCAGGATGTCGGAGTACCCGGACAGAACCCCCGACACGCTTCGTTTGCTTGTCTCGGACCACTGATCAGCTCGACGGTGGACGTCTAACGGTGGTAGACAGGTTAAAACATGGAAGTTCAATTCCGTTGAGTCTCTGAATCAGGTACACATAAACTCGCTTCTATATTTGGAGCCGCATAAACATGTTCAACATACGTTGGTAGTAAGGGAAACTGCAGGTTTTGTGTTACGTCACTGCAAACAGTAGTACAGAAAGACTCACTCTACTGATCCCGAGGCCTGCACATCATTACCAAAGCTGGATGGGTGCACCTTGCCCAAGGCAGGCTGCGCGGTGTTCGACCCGATCAGTTTACCCTCCGCCGTGGCGCGCGCGGTCATAGAGGCAGAAGGCGCTACGTGTCGAGCGTTCTGAGATCCCGGCCAGCCAGGTTGCCGCTGATGTTGACGTCAAGGGTGTGGCCAGCTTCGTCTGGACAGGAACCTTGTTCACCATCACCCCAAAATCGAGTAAACTTGCCGCAGTCAGCTTTGGATGCCGTGAGTGTCATGTCAAGTTCGGGCGACGTGGACACTTGTCAGTGTTTCTGTACTGATTCCCACGAGGGTCATCCTGGTGTGGAAATCATCTGCAGACTGAGAAGTATGAACAAAATGTGTGCGTGTTGCGCGCGCGCCGGTGTTTGAGTGCCAGTGCCAGTGTGCGTGCGCCAGGGTGTGTGTGTGTGTGTGTGTGTGTGTGTGTGTGTGTGTGTTACAGTTGCACTTTATACTTGTCACCTCACAAACTGACACACACACACACGCAGGCGCGCACACACACACGCACACAGACATTATTTTGTCAGTTTGTGAGGTGACAAGTATAAAATGCAGCTGTAACACACACACACACACACACACACACACACACACAGTGTCTGTGTGCGTGTGTGTGTGTGTGTGTGCGCCTGCGTGTGTGTGCGGCCTGCGCGTGTGAGATTGTGAGTAGTAAAAACTGCTTTAAACAGTATGTTTGTCGTTTATTTACTTGTTTACGATTAAAAAACAAAACAAAAAACACGACGTTTTGGTGAGCGCTTCCTCGAAGTTTATCCAGATCCTGACAAACATCACACGAGCCAGCCCTACCAATCTCAGTTCATGGAAATCAGCTGCAAAAACTAATATCCAGTGATAACGCACTACTTGAACCGAAATATAATTTGTCGGTCCGTCCACTGGCTTTACTCCGACAATCTGTGAGTAAATATGTGGTGTGTCTGTTTTCCTGTACGTATGTTTTCGCTGGTCTTATCAGTCTCGTTTTCTCTACCACAATGGCGGTCCATTTCGTTCCTGCAAATTTGAACGGAACTCAGTACTTGTCAAAATTATTGTAGACTTACCGGCGTATGATGACAATCCAGCTGTCACGCTCGGACAGTGTTTAACGTTTAGGAAGAAATCGTCCCAACAACAAACCAAGTGTATTGCATCAGGAACCAGACAGGAACAGAAGAAGAACCCATTCGAACTGTTGCCGCCATCTTACTTTCTTTCGTAGCAACTGAGATCACGTGACAACTCTTGACCGCACAATGGAGGGTTTCCCTGTAGCTCAGTGGTCGAGTGTGAGGATAACTCGTACAGCAGTTGTAATAGTAGACTCCAGAGTGCAGTCCCTTTTCGGCGGGGCGTGAAAATGTGACTGCTTACACCCAGCGTCATTTTCAAAAATGGCGATTTTTTTTTTAGAAAAGCAGAGACTTGTGTGTCATATGATTCGATTTGAAACGAAGTGTTGAATATCCGACCACTTTTCGTTTGGGCAAAATCTTTACCAGCGGACAATTATTGTTGCGCTTTGATGGCACTGTTTACGTGGTACACTGATCCAACAGGATGTGAGTAAACAGCAAGGGGGTTGCACTCTGACAGGCAAGGGTGTTGCACTCTACAGGCAAGTATTATTGCACGGTGCAGACGATCACGTACCTGCCTTGTGGTGGAATAAGAGACGATTACATAAGCATACACACCCGTGCTCTAAGACTGAATGTAATAATAGATCTGTCCATTCAGACAGAGACATGTTATGTATGTCTCTGATTCAGAAACACGCCTACTTTCACTCTGAAGACAGCCTGCCATCACTTGCGCCATTGAGGATCCCTCTGGGTTCAAAGCTGGTCAAGGATGACATAGTGCGCGACCTTGTGTTTGAGAGCACCGAGACAATTTAGGCCCGTCACGGTAGCGCAGTGAGCGCCATTTCCCCACTGTGCACAGAGGTACTTTCCACTGAAAGACTCTGTGCCCCAGAGAGTGCAGTTGTAAGAATGTATCTTTCTTCACCTTCAACTGGAGCCTCATTCGAGAGTACAACACCGGACATCTCTGCCCGGTCCGTTCAAATAGTGCCAGGAAGTGACGAAAATCCGTGGACGAAATAAAACATCCAAGATTACTAAAATAATGATAGAGAAAACGTGATTTTCATAATCAGTTTATAGTGAAATAAGTTGATTAGCGACGTCAGGTGGACCACGGTCACTGAGGCGTGACCGGTCGGCTTCTGGGTGTCTTCACAACTTTCTCGACTTGTGGTGGCGGGGTGCTTTTGCTAGCTTTACTGAATAGCTGATAACCGAGTCACCACCGCCGGCACACGCCGCAAAAGGTGTAAAGACTTGCTATGACCCTCAACACCTGCGCCACGCCTCAGTGACCGCAACCCATCTTCCGTCGCACATTATTTCACGGTAAATCGAGTTTTGAAAAGCACACTTACTATAAACACGTTCTCTGTTTCATTAGTTCGGAGATTTCGGAGAGAGTGTGTGTGTGTGTGTCAGTGTGTGTGTGTGTGTGCGTGCGTGCGTGAACCGACATTTTCTCTGTAATTAAGGCATACGAAATTTTCGCTTAGTGTCACATCTTCCAGTCCCTCCAGTCAAACGCTCATCTCCTTTCATCTATTAGTCGTACTCGCGTGAACACGCTGACAAACAAAAGGGCAGAGTCAGTGATAAACAAGCTTTAATGCAGAACATGTTGAAGAAAACACACACAGTAAGTTATACATGTAGTAGTAATATTTGTACTTTAAGCAAACAAAATGTCCAAAATAAACAGTGAAATCAACAGTTCTCTCCATAAACTTTCTCATTTCAGCAATGGTAATCACTTATCAGGAAATAATTGAATGTCCCCATCTGAAATATCGTAAATCACTGAAAGTGGAATGTACGAAAATGAATTCTTAAGAAATTCATAGGAAAAGAAGGGCAGAGCATGTGCAAAAGGCTTAGCTGGGAAATTTAGAAGTATGTGCACGTGTGCTGAAATGAGATTTCAGGAAAAAAAAAATTACTAAAAATGTTTAGGAAGTAAATGTCTGAAGAAGTCAAAACAATGCACTTTTTATGTTGTTTCCATAGTAATGGAAACAACATAATAGGACGGGCTAAAATTTCCACGTTCATAGGCAAGCATCTGTGGTACAAACGCACGTCACTGCCGATCTCCCGCAGAGACGATTTTGCAAGTGTAACTCTGACAATGACGTAAGAAAACTTGCGTCATCGATGCTGACGCGTATGGTGTTCCGAACGCACTTCTCCTCCTCAGTGAGTGCCGTCTGTGCGGATGTGTGTGCGTGTGTGCGTGTGTGCGTGCGTGTGTGCGTGTGTGCGTGTGTGAATTGTGTCCAGGCCCGTTTCTTGGAAAATACTCAACCGAATGGCTTCAAATTTGGGGTATCCAAATATATCAAAATGTTACATTAGACGATTCAAGCGTGTGATGATTGCTTACGTGATTTGGGAGTTATCGCCCTTTTGAGACAAGTTGGTTGTCTTTCGTGTACAGGCGTAATATTTATTTAAATCACTCAATTTTTTGGCAGTAGATAGCTTGAATACGGACTCTGAACAGAGTCACTACTAGAAAATGGTCGCTCTTATAGTTTTCATGTAAACCGAGCCTGAGTTGACATTGCATGTGAACCCAGTTCAGATGCCTATTTCTCCGAAAATACTGAACCGATCGATTTCAAATTTGGGGTTTCTAAATGAATCAAGATTGTTGAATAGAAGGCCCGATCCAGGTACGATTGCACACATGATTTGCGAGTTATTGCCCTTTTCAGAAAAAGTGGCTTTCTGGCGTTTAAAGGCGTAATATTTACCTAAACCACTCCATTTTTTGGACATAGATAGCATGAATACGGACTCTCAACTAAGTGAATTTTGGAGGTTGTCGCTTTTATACTTTTGGCGTAAGCCGTACCTGATGAAAGTGCTGGTGAACACACTTTAGATCTCAAAATCGCTCCTACTATACATAGATAATGAGCCTGGGGTGCCATATAAAATATACAAAAAAATTAGAAAAATTCACTGCAGCCGTTATCGTCAGTTGACTCGAAAATTTGTACTCACAGCACATTTCCTCTGCAAGCCACACGCCTCACAAACATCGAAGAAGAGACGCACGCGCACTGACGTAAAGTAAGTGCGTCATGTTTGATTGACGTGATGCTGTTTTTTTCTTGGGGGTGTCTCGCCACTTTCTTTCGGAATTCCTCTGTTTGGAGACGTGGTGTTGTATTTTACTTATGCTATGTCGCCACCATCGTGCACTCGCAGAGATGATACGGGATACAACAGACTACAACTCCAATACTTCATGAACAGAATATGCGCGGAGAACAAATTCATGAAAGAAGAAGAATCCAGAACGCTGTGCAGGGCTGCTTACGTACTGAACAGGTCAGATCTAGAACATTTACTCAACTTACTGGAAGGCTCGAAATCTCTCGAAGGTGACGTAATCTACTGACGTTACTGCACCAGCATGTTCTGGGATGGTCTAGAAATTATTTTGCATGGAAATGCAGTATCTTTTCGCAAGAGTCTCTACAACTTGACATGTGGAAAGCGGGAATTTCAGTGGGTTTCGTTTTTGCCACTGACTCACACTCAGAAGCATAATGCAAAGATCTTGGAAACATAAAGATAGTTCACTTACCTCCCTTTGAGGGACAACGCGTAAGAGTTGTCTGCGCGCATTAGCGCGCATCCCGCAGATCTACGCAGTTGTTTGACCCAACCCTACACTAGCCGCCGTAAAACATTTTAAGAAAATAAACAAAAACGAAGATGTCAGCGACTGACAGGTGGTCTCCCCCCATATATTTCGCATGTGTTTTAGGCCTATGGAAAACATAAGTACTCTCAAAGTTCCGGAGGACGAACGAAAGATCTAGTTTGGCTTTCACTGCTGTACGTAGGCTACGCAGTGCATTTCGTTCGATGTGTTCAAGTAAAACTAGTACGGAACACAGAAAGATCGAATGTGCGAGAGATCCAAAGATGGACGCATCCGCTGAATACTTCCTGCTAACTCAGCATTAATCATATCTGCGACCGACGATCCAGCAGATTCTATGTTGTGATATGGTTTTACAATGGTTAGAATGAAGTTCAGCCGGATGATTTTGTTCTCTGTCTGTGTGTGTGTGTGTGTGTGTGTGTGTTCTGAATTTAGATGCAGGTAGACGCTAGCACAATTTAAGTCACCGTGATTTGTAAAGTTGTCAGGGAAAAAAATTACGCTGTATCTGCGTCAGCCGCGTGTGTTTACTGTTAGTTTACACTGCATGCACACGTACCACTTGAGGTCTTTTTTTTTTTTTTTTGACAAGAAAGCGAAAAAAAAAAAGTTTGTTTTTCAACAGGAATACCAAAAGAAGTATTTCCCCGTTTATATTTGTCTGTTATTTGAACAATTCGGCGCAGAACACAATTGCATGCTTTTGTGCTTTCCACTTTCCGCCATGCTGTCACTATAGGGGCCAGATCTAGGATGCGCGCTAATGCGGGCAGACAGCTCTTCGCGTTGTCCCGCTATATATGTCTCTCTTACGAGGGCAGGAGTGACGCGTCTTTCTGATTCCAAGGTCTTTGCATAATGTGTGTGTGTGTGTGTGTGTGTAGGGGGAGGGGGGGTGCGTGCGTGCGCGCGCAAGCGCGCGTCTAAGGCGAGAGAGAGAGAGAGAGAGGGTCTCTTCTCCGATACCAGTAAGCAATCGTCTGTCAGTCAGGTCTGCGGGAAGTGACTCTGTCAAAGGGGAACGACTTTATTACAAGAATTCATTCACCCATGTAGAACCTCGCATACGCCAACAAGTTGTGACGTCAACCAGCTAGGCGAGCTCACACGACCTCATGTGTTTGGGTTTTTGCAAGTGCATAGAGGCACGATAAGGGTTTTCAGTACTTTCTTTATGTCAGCATGCTTGATGTCAGAGAGCTTGCGTTCCGGCGTGTGCGCGCGGGCTGCATACATGACACAACGACTACGACTGTGACTACAGCAGGTCATTGAATGGAAACAACATATTGGGCTGGTGGCCATCTTGTTTATTTTGAGGTTTTCCTTGAAGTATCCAAATCTGTAGCACAAAACTGTTCCTCGCATGATAAAAATACACAACAAATATCATAGTGTAAAATATCATGAGAAAACTCGTACAAAATAAAACCAAAGCCAATGCATGCAAACACGGAAGGTGTACATAGTAACAAAAATATACAAATGGCACTTTGATTAATGACAAAAGCAGTCTTGATCAGGTTGAATCAGAAAATGTAGATACTTACTTATTAATCAGCCATCCAAAATGAAGTGGGAGAGCACTACTAATTTGTAAAGACATTTGAAATTTTGAAGTTTATGAATGAATATCGGAAGCAAAACAACAGTTCATCTTCCTGTTGGATTTTACTTATACTGCACTTACTGCATGTCTATGATCCGACTAGTCTGTGTCCGTTTCATATCGAGTTCGCTACATGAGTTACGACGTAGAGGGGTGACTATGGCCACTATATTGTTCAAATCTGATTATCATTGACAGTATACCAATAATCATTTTAATGGAGTACTCATTTTCATGGTTGATTGTAACGCCCCATGAACAGAATCGTTCTTACACGTTGATCGGAGATGATGAAAATGAAGGGGTGATCAGCGATGAAGGGGGTGCTTGGGGGTTCAATCGAGTCGCACATGAGCAGACTGGTTACAGCAGCTGCCTCTGAGCCTTCCTCATTGACTTCCACCACCGCCTTAACACACAGACAGCGTACATCGTATGGTCAGAACTGCATGGAATCATACCTCAGGCTCAAAACGTTATAAAATGCACACACAATGGAAGTTGTGAGAATTCTGACTTGAATGCCGCTTTCAATCATTGTGGTTTTCATGTACCAATTATCTTTCTTTTGATCAGTATTATGCCTGCTGCTGCACAATATTATTGGTCTGTAATGCCTGGCGCAATAACTTTTCCTGCCAACTACAGGCTGACGAGTCGTCCCATGAAGAGAATGACACCAGCGCGCTTGTCGGTGATGAAGAAAAGGAAAGGGTGGTCGACAACGAAATGGACGATGTTGAAGACACGCATGCCAGTCGGTGCTGCAAAGACCACTGCTGTTGCTGCTGCGGCTTCTGAACCTTCCTCATTCACTTCAACCACCGCCTTGAAGACATAATGATAGCATCAATTGTTATGCTCAGTTTGAACACGAATAGAAGTCTGGTGGTATGGACTCTCGTGCAACGACACACACCTGCTTCTGTCTGTGTAGCTGCAGACACAGTCAGAGAAGAAGGAGAAACAGAGACTGAGAGTGAACACCAATGACGTGATCGTCCTGTCTCGTCTGCGAAAATGGTTTTTGTCAGCACAGCCATGTTCTGGGCATGTCAAGTGCATGTCAACCTTCACATGCATAAATACATGCAAGTTCGTCAGCTTTTCACGATGTTTCCCTGGTACGCTGTTCTGGCTGACTGCAGTTGGAGGGCCATAATTAGTGTTACTCGTCCATTCACTAAACCGAGTGGCCCCTAGTACACGTGAAAAGACGGACGTAGTCCCAGACAGTTGGAGGTGTCTGATCTGGTATGATTCATAGATCTGTCTCAACTGGACACCAGTCAGTGCATGGCAAGCCAGAGCACACACGACTCAAGAGGCTTCACGAAGAAAAATGCATGTCCGGTTCTAGTTCTACGCTTTGCCCCCAGTTGATGACCTGGTCCAATGCAGTCATTCAGATGATATGTGTAATCATAGCAATCAACGAGAATACACTGTAATATATGTGCAAGCTACGCCACAGGATATATGCATGCATGTACGTGTACAATTAGATACTCTACTGAAGTACGTGCTTGTACTGTGATGAAGATTCAGAAAATAGATTTCTGACACTACCAAGAAAAACAAAATAAAAACAAAACAAACTCAAACCCCAAGAATAAGGAACAAAAAATACATAGGCAATGCTGTGGGCACAAACAAATGAAAAACAAACAATAAAAATGAAAGACTACGCTTCTTTGATGCTTTGAAAGCAGAGAAAGTCCAAATGGTGCTTTGAATAGTGAGTATCTCATGCGTGTTCGCTCTTGTGACGAAGAAAACAAAGTGGAAACCACGGTTCTTGAATGTTAAAGTTCATCTTTTGACGAGGGAGAATGCGGAGGGCTGAACACATGTCCCATGAACAATACAATGTCAGCTCTCTTGTCAATGATGAAGAAGAGGAAAGGGCGATCTGCGATAAACGGCTTGATCACTTCCATACTTGCACAAAACTGCACCATAACAACTCCTGTTACGGCAGCAGCCTCTGATCCCTCTTCATTGACCTCCACCACAGCCTGAAATGCCAGATTTATTTGCATGAACACAAGTAAAACGAGAAAATATCCAGAACACTGAAAATGCTGTGAAAAGTCCTGAGCTTGACTTCATCTTGCAATTTGTATTGGAAAAACAGTGAAGGGATGACCAGCAATAACAGGCTTCCTCACTTCTAAGCCAGATTAACCGGGACTGCTGCTGTCAGGGCAGCTTCTGATCCCCCTTCATTTACCTGTACCAAAGGCCTTCACAAAAGACAGGGCAGTGTGTCATCACACTGGAGTCTGGTATTCACAGGTGCAATATTTGTTTATGTACATGTATCGTGGTAAAAAAGAGACGTAGCAAGAGATGCAGCAAGGGGAAAAATGCTGAAAACATGTGTTGGTTGTAAATTTAAACAACTACATGTACCAAGCACAGAAACTATTCAGAAAGCAAAGGACACTGGTGAGGGGAAAAACAAAACAAAAACAAAACAGGTACTGTACCCCAGTACAGGTACTGTATCCCACTAACACCCTCCCCTCATGGAAACGGTGAACACTTGTAGGCATGTACATGCTGAAGCAGACGACAAATTCTTCTCTGCAGACACTGCCAGTGTCTACAGCAGTCTCCACACTACAGTGGATTCTTGAAAGTTACAGTCCGTCTTTCAACTAAGGAGAAGGTGGAGGGCTGAACACATGTCCCATGAACAATGCAATGTCCGCTCTCTTGTCAACAATGAAGAACAGGAAAGGGTGATCTGCGACAAATGGCTTGATCACTTCGATCCTTCGGCACTTGCGCATGACAACTCCAGTTGCGGCTGCTGCCTCCGATCCCTCTTCATTGACCTCCACCACAGCCTTGTGAAAGGACATGATGAATGACAGTTAAGTGTATGAATACAAATTAAAATAAGAAAAAAATCTGTAACATTGAACATGCTGTGAACAGTCCTGAGTTTGACTTCATCCTAAAATGTGTACTGGAAAAAATACAACAATGAGAGGGTTGTTAGCAATAATTGGCTCCATCACTTCTAAGCAAGAGAGATCATCAGACTGTTGCCACTGCGGCTTCTGATATCCCTCTTAATTCAGCTGCACCAAAGGCCTTAAGAAACAAAGGCAAAGGGGCGTCTGATTTTCAATAACTGCAAAATGTACCATCAAGTTAAAATACAAGAGGGATTTAGCAAGGGATGAAGTAAGAGGGTTGAAAACAGTGTTGGTTGCAAATTAAAACAGCTACATGTACCGGCCACAGAAACCATTCAGAAAGAAAATTAAAATGGTGTGGGGGAAAAAAACAACACTGCACCCCATCACCCCCCTCCCGTAACGAGAACAGTGAACACTTGTATGTATGTTAATATTAAAGTGGAGCACAAAATCTTGTTTGCACACAGTAGTTACAGCAGATTCTACAAAGCACTGGGTTCTTAGTTAGTTACAGTCAGTCTTTTGACTGGGGTGAAGGTGGAGGGCTGAACACATGTCGCATGAATAACACTATGTCCACTCTCTCGTCAGTGATGATGAAGGGGAAAGGGTGCGATAAACGGCTTGATCACTTTAGAATGTTTTGTGACACATGAAAAAAGCACGCCAGTTGCAGCAGCAGCCTCTTCATTGACCTCCACCAAAGCCTTGTAAAAGGACAAGAATTATAAAAGTAAACCGCATGAAATCAGCAACAAAACAAAACTGCAGAAAGATTTGAGTTTAAGGCTACCCTAATCCTGACGATGACTTCATCTTGCAGTATGTATTGAGAAAAAATATTCAAATTAAAAAAAGAAAAAAACTTCAAGATGACTACTCTGCTGAAACGTATTTTCTGGCAAACATCAGCTCACACTTTGCACGGCTGGTGGAAAGGTGTGTCTAAAAAACATGTACAAGTCTGCAGTGATACAGTCACTGGTTTCCATATTACAATGACCAAACTTTCACGCCACCCTTGAAATCCTCCTCTACACATAATAAAAATTATATACAGCTGCTACAGCTCATCTCTCGACGTTGCACCAGAAGAAGGCTTGAACAAACGTCCCATGAACAACACCATGTCTGCTCTCTTGTCAGTAATGAAGAAAAGGAAGGGGTGATCGGCGATACAGAGTACAATGATGGGCACACTCCGTCTTGCTCTCACAACGCCTGTTGCGGCAGCAGCTTCTGATCCTTCCTCGTTTAGGTCTACCACAGCCTTCCGATAGGATACAATGCAGGTGGTTAGAAGTGGGAATACTAACAGCAAAGCTGACAAGAGATGAATTTTCAATATGTCCCAGTAGGAAGAGAGGGGTCTTAAAGGCCCCACTGATGCATATACCTACCATTTTTAGGCTCAAATATCATTCTGAGCTGTTTCAGTGATGTTCAGTATCACACCACCAAGACACATGCACAAATACATGCATAGACAGGCTTGTGTTTGGCTGATCAGAGCCAAAAAGCAGTAGCCAGTGGCAGTGTCATTGACGACAACTGACAAACATGGTGGATGTTTGAGTTTTCCTCGTTTGCACATCCATCTAACATCAGTGTGTTGCATTCCGAGCCATCTTTAAGATGGGTGGACAGGTGCAGTCACAAGTGGCAAATGTTCCAAAACAGAATTCTCCCTGCACAAGGCCTTCTTTGTGTGGTCACAATAGTTTCTTTAAGGTTCAATTTGTTTGGTGGTTCTACTTATTAGTATGGAGTCACTGGAAACGGATGGGTACACAGTCTTTGCAATGCTGGGGTTACCACCCAAACTAAGCTATCCTGACACCGATACCACATCCACCTCCCCCCCCCCCCCCCCAAAAAAAAGAAGGAAAGAAAGAAAAGCACCAAAAAAACACCATCAAAAGCAAGCAAACAAACAAGCAAACTACAACCAAAAACCTCACATGTACTAAAGAGGTATTGTAAGGTACAAAGGGGCACACAGTAGAAACAACAATGGTGGTGACAATCAACAAGAGGTATACATAGACAAGGTAAAAAAAATAATAAAAAAAAAAGTAGCAGCATTTGATTAAAGATCAGTTTACCAGTCACATAAGTCAAAACAACACGCTGTTACACTGATATGCGCAAACTTTTATTTTTCATGAAAGCCCAATTGCAGGTTCATGCAATATTCAATAAAGCCTTCTTCAGACCACTGCTCTGAACACTGACGGAAAAGTTGTAGAATGCATTTTCACAAAGAAAATTAATACATGTACATAAACCTGCCATCTCATAAGTTATGAAGGCCAAAAAAAAAAAAAAGAAGAAAAAGAAAAAAAAAAAAAAAGAGAGCGAACAACCCACTTAGCAAATTTAGAAAACACAGCTTGATGTGTCAACAATATATATAGGCTATATACTAGTATTAGTTCAGTATTTGTTATTAGAAATCTCACAAATGCCTACAGTGTAAGGGATTATGAATAGTTGTGTTCTAACATAGAAATCATGTACAATGCAGAAGCAGGTATCACAGAAGCAGGTAAAAGGCTGAACAAATGCACCTTACAAACACACCTGAGAACAAAACAACGAAGAAAGGTGGTACATGTATTGTATGTATTTTCGTGTATACGCAGAAGACGTTAGATAAATCCTCTTGATGATCCCTGGTCCCCTGAATTTATCCTTCACCACTATACACAGTGAGTAAGCACAAAAAGTGTGTGTGTGTGTGTGTGTGTGTGTGTGTGTGTGTGTGCGCGCGCGCGCACACACACGTGCATGTAAGATGATATTGGATTAAATGACTGGACCCACATAAGAGGACCCACACAAGAGGCACATTGGTCAGCAATTTTCATGACAAAGCCTTTGGCCAAGTTCATCCCAGGGGATTTATCACCAAAAATCTGTCCACGTATCGTCTTTTCCCTGACATCTCCAAACTTGTGCATAACTGTGAAAACAAAGCAGTGTAGACAAATTTACCCTGCATTACTACAGTTCTTGTTTCGCTTGGGAAGCAGACGCAGGGCTGAACACGTGTCCCATGAACAACACAGTATTCACTCTCTTGTCAGCAATGAAGAAAAGGAAGGGGTGATCAGCGACAAACGGCTTGATAATTGGCATACGCTTCATGACCATTCCTGTTGCTGCAGCAGCCTCTGACCCCTCCTCGTTTACCTGCACAACAGCCTTCGAGAGGATGGATATATGACAGCACATTAGTACAGTAGAAGATAAAGTGAGCTGTGAAAGGTCAGTTTTCGAGCTGTGTCATGCACATTCACTGTTTTAGTTGAGGAAGAGATACAGCAGGTTGTGGATTCCTTAAAGATCCTATGAAGAGGCTCATTCCCACACGAGTGTCAAGTATTAGAAACAGGAATGGATGATCAGCGATGAATGAAACAGTAGGTCTAGATCGTTTCCTCTTCTTGACATGCACAGCAGTAGCTGCAGCAGCCTCTGAGCCTTCTTCATTCACATCAATTACATCCTAAACACAGATACAAATTAGAACCACCAACTCATATTTAAAATAAAGTATTTAAACCCACATACATACACACCTCCACCTGGCAGTTATCGCAATGTTGAAGGCTGTATAAACACGTGCATACCTCAAACCACTTACTAAGCATTAAAACTGTGTATGAAAACAACAGCAACAGCTACAAAATAAATAAATGAAAACAAAAACCAAAAAAACCCAAACGTATTAACACACTCATTAACACCATTCCAGGTCAGGTTTGATGGCAGTTCAGGGTGAGACACACATAACCTGGGATGGGTGTAAGCGTGTGGGTTAAAGCTGTTTAGATTCCCACCAATGTGATAAACTGTCATGTAGGAATGGACTGAATTTTTAAAAATTCTGTTGAGAAACAAGTCAACCAGCTTGTGATTCACCACTTTAACTCTTCCAACACTGCCAAACACTTTCAAGGCAAATACAAGCGCTACTGCACTGACCCCTAGCAACCTAACCTTGCCAAATTAAAAATCCTTGAATGTTTATCTTTCTCTCTTTTTCTGCACCGCGGTTGCTAATTCAAATGCTCCTACTCAGCCGTTTGCCATGTATACAAGCCTCTTGCTCAGTGCTTAAATCAGCTGCATCATTGTGTACCCTGCTGATGGCTCAATGCCAGCCTTTGAGATGCTGTCACTGCACAGGTGTCTCCAAGTGGTGTGATGCTAGACAACACCGAAATAACTCGAAAAGATCTGTGACCACAAAAATCTTAAATAATAGGGCCTTTAAACAACATATAGCAAAATTTCATGACTGTTAAATCTCTGCTAGATGCAAAATCCAAATTGTTGACCACAAAAGGGTTAAATAAAATGAAATCAATCCCTGCTCTGTACTGGCCCAATCACACCAACTGATCAGTTTTCTGTCACAAGTGGTGGTCAACCAAACAGACTACATGTGCAGTTACTCACCTTGTGGAACACCTCAGATATGGACAGACCATTTGCTATGCCAGTGAAGTCTGCATCTGAGAAAGCAGTTGGCATACCAAGAGATGACAGTGATTTTTTCAGTTTAAAGCTGCTTTCCATAGAGAAGCGAGGTAACTGCAAATTCACCTGAAAATCAAACAACAACAAAATGTTGTAAAAATTTATATACAAACCTAACCTCTCAAAGGAAAACAAGCAAAATACAGACATGTTCAATATCATGGAATTCTGCCATAGCTCCATATGGAGAACAGCGCAGAATAGTGTACAATGCATGTCTGTCATGTAACATTGTCAAAATCCACTTATGCTCCTGCTGTGATCAAGGGTGAGACAATTGAAAAGGGTGGACACACACAGGTATTTAGGTATGGCCATTGATGATGACTCCGTTACTGGCGTTAGACTTTGAGAGCACATGTACGTGAATCAGGTCATTACCAAAATTAACACGCATCTTTTCTGTCTCAGGAAACTCCGATCTTTTGATGTCCATGCTGACTTGCTACATTTGTTTTTCATGTCTATTATACTGAGCGTCCAGAGTTTTTGGTTTTATGCTGGTGAGGGAACGTGACACAGCAGGTCGCAACCTCAAGGTTACAAATATATATATATATATATATGTATGTGTTCGTTTTTTTACCACGTGCATTATCCCTCAGGGTTTAAAAATGGTCCATGATCCCAAAGCAGGAAAAGTGTGAAACATTTAGTGATGAAGTGGCAAAGCCAAAAGCGCGCATCTGCAAAGAGACATGTTATGCCAGGGGTTTTTGGATCGAGGCATGCTCTCCCAGAATTATTTTGTTAAAATTATACTATAATCTGTGGAATTTGGTGCTTTTTAGCATGAATTTGAAATGCTTTAGCGGAGGAAACATTTTCTTCAAAGCAAGTATTTAGAATTCGACTACAATCTGTGCGGAATGATTTTAAATGGTTCAGAGGAGGAAACAGTTTTTGGGGGGAGGAAATTTTTTAGCCAAGAACATTTGCCAAGATGATTTTTATTACCGGCTCTGAGCCCAAGAGGCTTTTAAAGCCAAGATACAGTCAAAATTATATCACCGCAGGCGACTAGGTCAATGTATATAACATAAAATCGCACTCACTACACATTTCTCGCACACATACACAAACATTAAGAACATAAACATTACTGGTATGGTGCATAGTGCAGCAACTGGAAAATATGCCAAAGTTATGAGCAACGCAGACATGCTACAAACAGTATTAAATTTTACAATATGAGTTGAATGACATGAGCGAAGAAAGTCACAAATAAAAATAATGAGAATATTACTGCTATAAAGTGTGACAGTTTCAGTAGTTGTACTTTCTTCTTTTTATTCATCAAAGTGTGCATTTTCATGACATTAGGGTGGGAGTGGTAATATTTTGGTAACAAGCTTGTACAGCTTTCTTTTATCAGCGGGTGTGGGCAATTGAAAAAATAGTGAAACTTGTCCCCAACCTCATTTTTTTCACACAGTGAACATACTCTTTCATTTCTTGGTATTCCTAGTAGTCTCTGATGTTGAACTGGCAGTTTGTGATTGCTGAGTCTAAAATTCAGGAAGTTTCCAGTGATCGCGCTAGGAATTTTGAAAACCGGTCCCATCAGCGACTACCCCACACTGTCACTCAACAACCTGTGTCAGAACCGGTCCCACGAGAATTAAAACCGGTGATAAGAATTACACTGCAAATCGACCTAAACACAATGTTAAACGCAACTGATGTAGAATTTGAATGGACACTGAAGAGCACACCAGCGAATCTCATCCATCATACTATTTTTGTCGCTCACGCAATCACAGTGTCACAACACTGTATCGGTATGAGAGGTAAAGATTGCAGTGAGTCCGTCGCAAGAACAAAGAAGCCCTGGCCAGTGGGGAACAAACTATTGTGACAGTGATTAACCTTCGCTGAAACTGGGAAATACCCCCCCCCCCCCCCCCCCCCGCACTCCTATCAGAGGCACAGTGTTCACCGGTCCCAGCAAATTACAACCGGCAGCTCCAAATTTTTCCAGTATTCTGGTTTTGCAAACGGTATTTTACCGGTAATTACCGGTTAACGCGATCACTGGGTTTCGCCGTGCAGCAACAGAGATTTTTTATCAAATATTCTTCAAACCCAAAATTAGCCAAAGGTGGAAGATTTTAAGCTCTGATCCCTGCTGAATGAACTTTTTACATGATGATTTATTTCAAGGTCAGAATCTCCCTCTGCTTATGTGTGTATGCATGTGTGCATATATATGTGTTTTATTCTAAGTCTTGGCATGTCTTTTTGATTTTACATTTCTTATGTGATGTTGTGTATTTCAGGCAAAAGCAATTTCTCTTCTTCAATGTAATTCAATTAAAGTGAAGAAAGGGACACACAAGTCCTGCAAGGTGGCGTACGTGTATGGTTCTCTTGTAAATGTCTATCGTGCTTCATTACACTTACGAATTACTGTATGCACAGCTGATTTTGTGTCTCTATAGCTAACCCTTCTGCATCAGATGTATTCTACGCTGAGCAGTGCTGGGAAATATATGCCATTCCTACCTTGACACTTCGCAGAGACTTCATGATTTTGTCCAAACTGTCATGTGACAACTGAGCTTCCAGATCATTCAGTCCATCTCTGGCATCAGGGAGCAGTACCAGCATACTAAGATCATGGCCATAGTCCCCGCCTGTATTGTTCATATAGGGCAGCTCAACAGCAGCGCATTTCAGCTCCTCGTTGTGGTGGTAGCGGAATTCTCGCTCTTTCCTCATCATGTCAACCATCAAAGTGCCACCAGGTGCATAAAATTCTGCTTTCTGGGTGAGTCTGGGGTCAAACTGGTGCATCCACTTCCCTTTGAAGTAGGTTGCCTGGATAAGCACCATTGCTGTGTCAGGGGTGATGGAACCTGATGGCAGCAGATCTTGCACCTTGCCTCTTGTCTGATCACCCACCCACTTGTTGATGTTGACTCGCTCAACATCCGGGTTGCCCCTAAAATCTGCTTCCTGTGCATCTGAGCTGAATTGCTGCGTGGCAGCCTTGTTGAAGTCTGGATTCACTGAGAGGATTTTGCTAACGTACACGCGCTGTGCTCCAACCAACACGTAACCGGCCCCATCGGACTGCTTCAGCAAGGGCAGGTAGCCACTAAAGCCTCGTGCGATCTCCTCGTCAGAAGACCAATGCAGTACCTTCTTCATCTCCTTGGCCGTGTCTCCACGTGCTCCAAGATGTGTCAGTGCCAGAGCTGTGCTGATACTAAAAGGGGACATGAACAGGTTTTGATTTGGCTGCTCCCGCCCACAAAAGCGAAAGAGGTCAAAGCCAAACTGAGTGTTGGAAGTGGCGATACTAGACATCTCCTTGGTCAACTTTGATGCTGCCATGGTGGTGAAGATGATACTACTGGTCAGGATCAGGAAGTACGTGCAGTGCATAGGCTGCAAACAGACAGAGGAGCATAAATATAATTGATCATGAAAGCCAGAAAGTGCAACTGCCGCATTCAAGTCTCAAGAAATATCATCCAAGACGTATATATATATATGATCTTAAGACAATAGTTAGGCCACGTAAACTGTAAACAATACAAGAAGGAACCAGTGAGAGTGATAACCAGCAGCACACGTGAACAGCAGACAGTTTTGTTCACAAACTTTCACTTGACTTGTATACCTATGTGTAGTTGACAGAGAAATACCCTGGGCAGCAAAATGCCAGCTAGACTACAGATGTTAAAATAATTGGTATTTAACTCACTCGTTACTGATAACATGAAAAGCACTTGCCTACTGATCACCATGATCGCGATTTTGCCCTTGAGCTTTTTTCTAGCACCAAGACACTGTTATTGTGGTGATCAGTATGCAAGTGCTTCATTCGCCATTACCAAGATCACAGCGATCAGTACTGAGTAGGGATTGAGCATCAAACAGTCTTTGGATAATATGTGATTTAATGTTGAGTGGACTTTTTTTTTCAGGGGGGGGGGGGGGGGGGGAACAGATAAGTGTGGTATGTTATCTGTCTACATTTAGCAGTTCAGAGGACTAAATGCTTGCAATTTTGAACAGACCTGCAATCATAATTATTTTAATAACACTGTCTGAAATCTCAATCACGTTTTTTTCTTCTTGTTGTTTTTGTTTTTTTACATTTTTTTTACTGACCTATACAAACAGCCAGTATTCAGAGGATTACCAGTAAATATTGTCCAGTGGTGAATGAGTTAAACAAAGCTGTTGTTGCCTGCTGTCAGGCACATGTGTTTCCTTTACTAGTTTCATACAGCTTGTCAGCTTTATCTTTCAATGTTAATCCCAAACAATAAACTTTAAATAAATCTACTGGCCGTGTGCAATTCTAACAGCAAGCATGTTTACTGATAACATTGTGAGTGCCTTGGTAACCACGACAGTAATGATAAACCTTCAAAACACATGCAGAACACGTGGCTCTGGTAAAATGACTCATGGGTGTGCAACACTGGGTGCATGCTGACAGCATTTGGGTATTTACTGTCTTTAGCTCCCGCATTAGGTATTTCCTGTACATGGTCTTTAGCACTATGTATCAACAGCACTACCATTACAGTGCGCTAGCACTACGCATCAACAGACTTCCCAGCGCTACTGAAGCATAATATACATGCAATTTTTAAGTGCCCTGCAACATCTGACCTATGTCAACCTCAGCTTCAAACTGACCTCTTGCATGTTATGTCATCAAAATGTGCGGGGCGGACAGCTCCGTGCTTTTTATGGGGGGATGTTTTTTTTTGTTTTTTTTTGTCTACCAGGTATCCATGGTATCTCGGCTATTGTCCTTGCCCCAGCATGTGTATACCAGTTCGTAGGCAAAGTGAATGAGCTCTATCAGTGACGTGCTGCTCACACCACATGGTACATGTACTCTCCGCTTTATACGTACATGTACCTCCATTGTGTGTTAGCATGCAAAACAAACTGAGACTGCCCGCGCTGCACTTACACTTACCTTCATCGTGTGTTACAATGCCAAACAATATTGAAAAACAACAAGCACTTGGTGTTGTATGGTGCACAGCAGTTTGGACAGTCCTCTGAAGACTGTTTATATCTCTAAAGTCACGACTGGCAACAACCCTTGAAAAGTGTCTAGTTCTTCAACAGGAGTACGGACCTGACTGAATCAAGGATGAAATTCCTAAAAAGAGTGCAAGGCGGGCTTGGTAAACAAACACTGACGTCGGCGCTTGTGGCGTGGCGCAAATCGCGTCACGGAATCTGACACTTTGGTGCCTCCCCCCCCCCCTCCTCCCCCGGCCATAATGATCGACTGCACTCTTTAACTGACCGGTAAACTACACGGAAAAGCCAGAAGATCATGTGCATACCTGCAATGTAAACAATTTGCGCACTAGATAATATTGCCTCTACTTCCTCATTCTCACATACCCAAATTCTCAAATGGTACGAAAGTTTCAGAAAATGTAAAAGTAGGACTAGCTCTAGAGACGACCTGGGGGGCATACCCGTTGTTCCCAAGACCGCGTGTGCTGATCTACAGTATCTTCTAAAAGTAAAAGAATGGGGTACTGAGGCTGACCTCGCGTTTAATGATAAAGAGATCGATACACGTATTTTCGAAAAGAGTTGCGGACTGAAACGTGGCCAGTACAGAACGTTTCAAGCGTGTGCCCTTTACATGCACCCCGAAGTTCTATTACAGCAATTAGTATTACTATTACTAGTATTAGCTATCGACGGAGTCGCTTGACTTTGAGAAACGTACCTGTCAGTGTCACCCCAGCCAGTCCCCTCTTTCTCCGCTGCCCACTGGTTGTTCAACTTGCCCGCTTTTATTTCTGAGCTACATTGTAGTCTTAATGCTGCTCAGCAGTAAGATCAAGGCTGTCAGTTGTATTTATTTTTGTTTTTGAGAGGTTTTTTCCCCCCTCTTTTACAGCTAACAGTGTAGAATACAGTCTGTACACATATCGCTGCTGCTTCCAGTAAAACCTACATTTAGCAGTGCTCATAATGTGAAATCAGGATTTGAAGAAACGGAATGGGACTCCTTCGATACTGGCACTTCCGCACTTTCTCTGGTTGTGTAACTGCATCTTCCCATATTCACGGAGAGCATTCGGCATGGATTAAGGCTAGCAGGAAACTACTTGTAAACCATGGATGCTGTAACAGACGGGGAGTGTCGACATTATCTCCTTTGGCTGCAGCTTTCAATGCTAAACCACAGCGCAAACTGAACCTCAGCCTACGCCGCAGCAATGCCGTAAGTATTACTATTACTAGTATTAGTGTAGACAGCACTGCTGTGTATACAAATGTAGGCGCAGTGAAAGATGGTCTTGAAATTTTTTTTTTAAAGGCACAACAGTAAAATAAAAACAGGTTTTAGGTGTCTGTCACCTGGACAAAACAAGGAGAGGCTGCATGTATTGAGGGTCACGGATATATATGCACCATACACCTGAATTTTTTACCTTGATATGAGTTTCATATGTCAAATTTTCCGAGCCGTAGAACTGGCACTGTATCTTTTATTTAATGTCTTATTTAATCTTTTCCTCTTGTCCACCTAAATGGTGTTGTTTATCCATCTGTTGCAGGGTTTGTTTTTGATCCCAGAGCTGCAGGACTATGCCGGGTTCTACCTCCTGCAGGAAAAAGTCAAAACAGAGGTCGAACAGTTGGTACAGGAGGCTGTGTCCCACCAACGAACTCGCAAGATGGTCAACATCTTTGATGACTTATCGGACTGCTTGTGTCAAGTTGCAGACATAGTAATTAAACTTCATCTTGTGTGTTTAAGCACTTCATAGTACATGCAGTGAACAAAGCTTTTCTTGACAGTTGACTGCAGCTGAGTGCGCTGGTGGTAACAGTTACCTTGCGAACAGTCTTCAAACCCTTCATCGCCTAACCTACACTTGATTGGATCAGTTCATTGCTGATTTGTACTGCTTGAAACAAAGCTTTGGATGGGTTCTAAATTGCTGCGGTGCGCTGTACCGGTATTTGTTTTCACACCGACAAAACTGTGCTGCTAAACACGGGACTGTGATTCTTCCCCAACTGGTGAAATTGTCACATTTTACAAGTTTCAGGGGTGTCTGTGCTGTTCTCTTCAGATAAAACGTAGACATTAGACAATTCTGCTGGAAAACAATTGCTACCAATCAGCTGTTTGGATGATACGCGGCTATTACTGATTGATTTGTAGAAATAGTTGCTTATGAGCACATTTTTGTCATGGATAAACTTGTGCAGGATATATATGCTTGTTATTTTTCCACATGTTTCAGGCTGATTTTGTGCGCATGGCTCACCCTGACCGTAGATACAGTGAAGCTGCAGAGGACACCTGTGTGAAACTTTCCAGCTTGGTGGAAACGTGAGTGGTGCCAGAACTAGAAGATACAAAGAAAAAATACAAGTTTTCTGTGGTTTTTAAACTCTGTGTTTACTGTCACATCAACCACCTAAAATAAAGTGCACAACTTAATATTAGCAGAGTCAACTCATCATCCTTGAGGTAGCAAGGATGTCAAGTTGAGTGCATGTTATACAGTACCATGCATTTCATGTGTACCTATGCTGTTGGATGCCACAGAGACAGTCTGTTTTTGAAAGATTCTCTACCTTCAACTCAATTCAAGAAACAAACTAACAAAGGACTCTTGACTTTCATCTGCACCATGGCAGTCACCTGTTTCACGGTTCTCTATTCTAAGTGGCTGGGTTAGGCCTCACATTTTGTTCAATTGATTCTAACATTTGAAGGCTTTTAGAGCCCACTGATCAGTTCTATATTTTTATGTGGCATTGTAAACCTGTGTGTCGCCATACCACAGTGGTGCTGAGTTTCCTCTGGTGAGCTGATAGGGTGATACTTGTATAGTACAGTGGTACATTTGATTTTTTTAAATTTTTTTCAGGCTGAACACTAACACTGCTATTCACAGTGCTCTGAAGCATGTTCTTGATCATGGAGATGTCATGGCTATGGATGAAGTCGACAAGCGAGTGTCTGAGCTTTTCATGTTTGATTTTGAACAGAGTGGGATTCACCTTGAGGAGGGCAAGGTAAAATGTTTCCCTGTTTCAGACTTGATCATTTATTTCGATTACAGGCAAATGTATATAGTGAGTTTTTTGGTTTGTTTGTTTGTTTTTATAGATTGCCACTGTTGACGTTCTCCGACAGGCGTCGTCTGAGGGTGTCATCATTGTAGATGAAGGCCTTGTGCTGCACCACCTCCTGTGTCCACCTGCTGGCGTGACGACAGAAGAGACCCTTGTGTAGGGCGATACACTCCGCGCCCAGGCTGACCTACACCAACATTGACACCGTACTGATCAAAAGCAAATCGATAGGCAGCATTTCTTTTCAAATGTTCAGCCCACAAAATGTCAAAATAATTAATTATAAGCCCAGGAACTTGAATGGCTGAGCTAATCCTTTGCATCACGTGAATGCGAACTATACTGAGCCTTACTGCTAGGATTTGTTATATTCAATACGCTCGTGTAAGCTGCCATATCATCGAATCTCCGTAGCTATTTTGTTCACTTTGAGTTCACTTTCAGTTCAGAGTATTGGCTTGGTCTTACCATAGTCACACATGCAATGCAGAGGAATTAGAAAGCCAAGTTCTTCTGTTTTGTTCTGACATGAAAGCTGTCTGGCACCAAACGGCGATAAGTTTCCAGCTTATGTTTTCTTCTTCTTTTCTAGTTAGAGGGTGCAGATGTATACCATTCAATTCCGTCGATATTTCGCATAAAGTGAATTCGTAGAACGAAGTCAGCGGCCACGTGACTTCACCTCGCCAAACCCCGGAGTACATTTGCACCCCTCGTCTCGCGTTGCGAGGATACAGTCGCCCCCGTTAGTGAACGGAATTGACTGGTATACATTTGCACCCCCTAACGGGCGAACTATACCAACTAAGCCTCAATAAGGAGCTTGCCCGTAACCGTACCATGCCACGCGTAGCGGCATAATTACCTACCCTCCTCGCATGGCACGCGCCTCCTTTTTTATTTTTTATTATTATTTTTTTTTGTAATACAAGTGAAACAATTCATTCTTGAGCTTACGTTCACGGCTTGCCTCCTTACCTAAAATAATATTATGTAAGTACATGTGTCTGTCCCACTGTTAGAGACCAAATCAGCACTTTAGGGTACCGAAAGTCTCATTCTCGTGTTGATGAGTTATTTCTTTTCCTTCGAAAAACAAAAAACAAAAAAAAAACCTCTCTCTTGTTGATAATACTTAAAACCCTACTTCAAGAATACCAACACAGCGGACAAAACGCATGCATGCGTGTTGCTGACTAAAAACACCTATGATAAATCCTATTGTACTTGACACACTCAGTGTTTCCTGACCTGAAATAGTGCAGCGTGCACAAGCTGGGATGTTCGAGAAGAATTTCCACCGGCCATTGTTGCATGATATCCAGTGTGCTGCACGGGGCGTACGTTGCAAGGTGGAAGTCAGTAGTAGCAGCAGTAGTGATAGCAGCAACAGCAGTGGTAGTAGTAATAGTAGCAGTAGATTTAGTAGTACAGTATACGCCGGTTATAAGAAACTCGAGGGGGGTGAATTTTTTGGTTTCTTATATCCGAGTTTTCTTATATCTGAAAGTCGGATATAAGAAAGTATTTTGATAAATATTTCTTATAACCGAGTTCAGTGAAAAAAAGGTTTAAAACATTTCTTTTTTCTCAGTTCGTGTATGTTTTGCATTAAATTAAGAAATATCTGGTTTCTCTTAAAGACCTGCACAGAATATATATGTGTAGAGTTAATATACACCAGTGCGCTTGTGTCCTTCAATGTCAGATTTGTTTGTTTGAACATGAAAATACTGTTTTTGCTTCCCAACTGTAGCGCTGGCGGTCATGTGGTAAGAAAAAACAAAACAAAAAGAAAAAAAAACAAAACAAACCAACCAACCAACCAACCAAACAAACAAACAAAAAAGAACTAAGGGGAGAGAGAGAGAGAGAGAGAATTCCCTTGTATTTATAGGATATATTAAAAGTGCATTATGTATCAACTTTTGATCTATAAAACACTCGTCCCATTAGAGTATGATATGAGATGCTTTCCGTGTCTAATTTGGCTGAAAAAAGCTGCAAATTAGCTTTTTTTCTGTTGGGAGGGGGAAGGGGGATGGAGGAAAGATGGACCACGTATATTGTCAAAGAAAGGAATTGATCAACAGTTAGTCTAATACTGATAGTTTTATTCTCCTTAACGCGAGCCCTGTAGACAGAGACAGACATACAGAGAGAGAGAGAGAGAGAGACTGAGCTCCCAATCCGGCAAAAAAAACAAAATAATAATAAAAACAACATATAACAATAGAACAACAAAAATGCATCTCGTATTTTTTCTTCTTGCCAACATTCAATTTTGCACGGAACACAATGGTAAAGAACTAATTCAAGAAAAGAAAATCATGCGCCATCATGTGCCTGTCCTAAGTGACGTCAGACCTGACCTGTTTTCTTAGAATGAGTGAAATTTTCTTGGAAATGTACTTTCGGTTTCTTACAATGAGTGAAATTTTCTTGGAAATGTACTTTCGGTTTCTTATATCCGAGTTTTTGTATCAAGCGGGACAATAAATTTGCTTTCCTAAAACCGAGTTTTCTTATAAGCGAGTTTCTTGTATCCGAGTTTTTGTAATACATAATAAAGAAGAGTTTGGCCGGGGGGAAAAAATTCGTTGGCAATAACCGAGTTTTCTTATATCCGAGTTGCTTATATCCGGCGTCTACTGTACATGTAGCAGCAACAGTGTTTGTGATAACAGGAACAGCGGTCGTGATCAACCGAAAAAGAAGAAGTGAATGTTTTTCGAGTCAACATGCAAATTGGATGGGATAGCTTCAACTGAAATCAGCACAGGATGTTTCCCAGGCAGGATGAAGAGATTTGGGAAGTGGAGAAAAGGGAGAGGGGTGGGGGGGGGGGGTACTTGAAAGTTTGTCTAGTATGGCTTTGGGAACCGGCACACAGTGCTTAGCAGTTAATTGGTCTGACTCCCATTTGTAGCCAGTGATGTGGTTTACAAAACTGTAGATTACATTTACAAAGTTTGGCGGTTTCTGCCTAATTCAGCAACGAAATGATGAGCAAAATTCAAACACTTTGTGATGCTCACGTCACTAGAGAATGCTAACACGAAGGCCGGCTTAACAACGACAAAGATCATAATGATGGGCAACACGACGACGACGATGATGATGATGATACTGATGATGGTGGTGGTGGTGGTGGTGGTGACGATAATGGCAACGGCGATGATGATGATGACGACGGTGACGATGATGATAATGACGACGGTGACAATGATGGTTGACAATGAAGATGACGATGACGATGAGGTAGGAACCTGATAAACTGCACGTGAGGCGGCCATGTGTTTGTGAGGCTCGATGAAGATCTCGAGGAAGGTCTCGGCATCCACAGCCAGCAGCTGCATGCGTTCCCGCGATATTACTGACGTCACCCGAACCGTACTATTTATGATGGCGGTCTCCTGAAGTGGCACACAAGTCACGCATCACTCACACCGGCCCTTTTTCATCATGTACACTTAACAAGGAAATAATCTGACTGATAGTTCAAGTTCAAATTAGTTTTCATCCTCAAGGGACATTAGAATAGAAACACAGTCAATGGAAGACAGGCAAATAGAAACACTACAAATAACCATACGACGCCTGGATGAGAATGCTTTCATGTTGTAGTGACGTCAGTCTGACGACGAGGATGACAATGACTCACGTACACCAAACGTCATGCCAGTCCATAGGAGACGAGTTGTCAACGCCTGGTACGTGTTTCTGGAGGCATCCCACACACATTCCTTTTCGACGGCTGTCACACACACACACACACACACACACACACACACACACAGAGAATTACATCACGCTACTCAACAATCCTTTCAACATTCCCACTACGCTCATTATTACAGAGGTCTTGCACACTACGACGGTATCACTGACATGGTAGGCTCGTGATCGTGATCCGTCAAATGTTCTGGATACGCCACGCCCGCGGATCTAGAATCTTTGGCTCTGCCGGCCTATGACAACAGAGATGCCTGGCGGCAGCTGGAGACGCGACAAACCAAGGTCCATTGGAAAAGCACGGGGCTGTCCGCCACGCTCGTTATGATGAGCTCGGTCGTTACTGACTAGTTGCGCGGAACGAGGAGAGACGCGAGAACCTGTATTACAGCTAATTATATTATTTGTATTAGAGCGAACTGAAACTGGGCTACCTGTCCCGGACACGATGATGAAGAAATACTCCGGCGGCTGTCCTTGTCGCATAATGACACGTTTTGGGCCCAGTCTGGTAAAGATAGTTAAAGGCTTTTAACACTAAGTTTTGTTCTAGGGTAACTGTGGTTTGAACAATAACCATCTCTCTCTCTCTCTCTCTCTCTCTCTCTCTCTCTCTCTCTCTCTCGCACACACACGCACACGCACACGCGCACACACACACACTGACCACACACACACTCTCTCTCTCTCAGTCGCTCACACACACACACACACAACTTGAAGAGTCATAACAATAGCAACAAAAATAAAAATAAAAGACTCACTGGAGGTAGAAACATTTTCGAATCATTTTCTCCTGTATTACCACCGGGTATTCGGAGAAGACTTGCACCTTCTGAAGTTCCCTCACGGCCTGTAAAACACTGCATGATATGTAGGCTGTACAGACCTCAAACTTCGTAATCCCTCGTTCCCCACAAGCAGTTGTTCGCTGAGTGCATGCAGGTAACCTAGGTCTACTGAATGTGAAATGAAGCACAGCCCTATGATTCTCCGTCATCTCTGATGAGTCATCACACTCCCACACCATATCAAACACATTGTTCACGACAGTCACGTGATGCTTCAGGCGAATGGTCAGAACAGGCCACATAATGGGCTATGATTTAATCTGAAAATGCTTATTTGCCATACCCGCTGCGAAGCCTCATTTTGACATTAATAAGCAGGTTTAAACAGAGAAAAGCATGCTGGTACCCATGAATGGTGTCTATCCAGACAGCCTGTTTTACATACCGAGAACTGAACGAGAACAGGAAAGCCTTTTCCATTCACGTGTGACCTTGACCTCCACAAGAGGCCAATCAACATGGTAACCAAAACTATCATCAGTGTTAAAGGCAAATGCTCTGCCAAAACAATTCCGAAACTTCCGCTCAGTCCCTGTCACATTGACCTGTAAGTCATTCAAATTTATTCATGAACGAACTGTTAATGTTTGTCACACACAGACAGGCAGACAACAGACGGAGGGATGCTACACAGATCGGATAGTTAAACAAAACATAATGTGTGCATGCTGGTTTTTAGGTTAGTGTCATCTTGCATTACCTGGTCCAGTTGTGCTAGAGTTCTCTCTTTTGGTGCCGTCCTCAACGTAGATTTGACTTCGGCGTTGATAGTGATCTGGTCACAGGTGGGGTGCAAGCACAAAATTAATAGGTAATACAAGAGTCTATGTACAAGGTAACATTGTTTAGAAAAAGCATGCTGAAATTGTGACCAATCAAAATGCTGCTACTGTTCACATCCCTTTCACAAATTTTCACTTGGCATCCATCTTCAAGACTTGTCTCTTCTGGATAACTTTCACGGGCAGTTATAAACTTCTTCTTCTTCTTCTTCTTATAAACACGTACAGTAACACTGACGTGAAAGGAGGGCTGGTGATTGGGAAGACGGGGGTATAGTGGGGGAGAAACTGATTTTCTGCCAAACTTGCCCCGACACTTTTCCCCTGTTCTTACCTCCTTCTTCCGTTTGTACATCTCTGTGTCAATGGAGCGGCCATGCCCATAGTCCACACTGGTGGATGCCCCATCACCCACATCCACAAACGTTCTGTACCTCTGGTCCAACTCGAATGATCTGCACGTACGATCGTCATGAATCTATTGCCTCTCGGCGCATGGTAAAAAAAAACCCCAAAAGTCACAGTAATATAACCATGTGATGATGGGGGTTGCTTTCTATTTGTGTGTTTTCTTGTTTGGGGTTTGTTTGTTTTCTTTTTGTTTGTTTCGTGTTTTGTGTTGTTTTCATGTGTTTTGTTGTTGTTGTTATTGTTAAAAACTCTATGAGAGAGTTACGAAACAATCTGATCTTATGTTGAGTATTGTGTTCAAACTACACCGCTATAGTGTCTGCGGAAGTATGAATGACGTAAAACAATGAGAGTCACGGAGTGGTTGGAAGAGTTCTGGTCATAGGCCCGAAATGACCTTTTATGGCCAGTTTCATGAATATTGGTGCGAGAGAAGCTGCGATCAGTGTTAGAATTTCTGGCCGTGTTTCGTCCTACGGGTCCATGTGATGGTCACACTCACTTCTCAGACATATTTTGACAGAATCTTATCAGTACTCTCATCTTGCAGTAGCCTTTCCACCACCTTTTTCGAATCTGAAAGAAAACCGTCTGATTGTTATATTTTGTGAAGCTTATAATTTATTATCTAACAAACAGGTTTTAGTTACTGCTCCAAAGTGCACTGTCCCTGATGCCCTCAGTGTGAATACTATAACAAACGATTCCATTCTATTGCCGCTGAATCTGCACACACACACACACACACACACACACACACACACACACACACACACACACACACACACACACACAACAACAACAACAACAACAACAACACTCTGACATGATATAGACCATAGACTGAAGCATACGTAAAGGAATATCATCAGAGAAACTAAATTACTACTGTAGCTCTGATATCATACACTCACTCAGAACAACAGACCAATATCAGGCAGTGTCAGTACCTCAAGAACGTCCTCCTGGGGTATTTACACTGCCTGATGTTGGTATTGGCTGTTAACCATCACACACACACACACACACACACACACACACACACACACACACACACACACACACACACACTTGCCAGTAACCTTGTAAGATTTCTTTTTTTGTGCTAACGTTTGCAGCTTCCGGTAGTATTCCCGCTCAAAGTTCATCCTGTCTTTGTCCATGGGTAGATTGGTAATGTTGTGCATGGAGTAAGACCTCTTTACTGAGAATTGCAACAGAAAGAAAAGGCTCGTAAGAGGGTGGATTGCTTAAGGAAGTCCAACAGGAACGAGACCTTTTTAACAAACATTTACAAAATTGGACTGCTTGCTCGAATCAAGGCTGCCTAACAAAAGCTTGTGTCGTATTTTTCTAGCAAACAACCTTGCAACAGCTGCTAAGTTGTGTGCAGCAAGTTTCATGCTTGGCTAATCTCTCTCTCCCTCTCTCTCTCTCTCATGATCTCAGTCATTCACTCCTAAGCGCCCGCGCACGAATCACATCTTGAAAAAAATTCGTCACAGCACTAGACAGCACTAAACAGCACTATTATGCAACCTCGCGGCCAGCAGTCCGCCCCGAGAGACGGCGCAACGTCAGTGCCGTCATATTGCATTACACTCCGGCGAGCGGTCGAGGCAAGCCAGCGCAACATGACGGCACGTTGCATCACACTCAGACGAGCGGTCGACTCTAGCCAGACAGCCAGACAGCTCGCGGCGTCAAGTTCGCACCCTCTTGTGAATACGGCGGTCACTGGCTTGTTTGGGTATTGGCCACGTAATAGCTAACGGCACACTGATGGGTCCCGTTACAACTTGCCCCAGCCACTTCCCACTGGCGTGAGGGTGGTAGGCAACAAGAGGCAAGTCCCGTTACCAACGAGCATGTGAAACCACATGTGACCAGGGACTTACATAGAATCTATGTAAGTCCCTGATGTGACTGACCATAAGGGGTGACAGTAGCGACATTTAGCGCGCCTTCCTCACTGAGGAGAGTATGCAAATTCAGCCTCTGACGTCATCACAGCGCAATACCCGGGGGTTTCGTAGTGGCCACCCGTTTAGCGTGCCACCGAATTTCGCAGAGTAAGGAGACAAGGGAGACAACTCCAGTCAAGCCTCGTACATCGGTTACGTCCCTTTCGGTAGCTCTAGCCAGCGTGGCCGGTTACTTGTCAACACAAGCCGTTCACTGATTACATTAATCTGGCTTCGCTGAACACAAAATGTACTCACATCGCATTTTTTAATGAAATCGATCCCTTATTCTTGTAGTCTTGGACCTCTCTAGGATTTAACCGATTGGTAAAATGTTTGTAAAAATCTCAAGCGAGGCGCACCTTTGTGGCCGCCATATTGGATTTGGCAGGCAGGACAGCGCTCCTGGGGTGTCCCAGTAAAATCGAAAAATAAAATATTTAGGATCTTCTCCACCCACTGCTGACTGCGAATTTCATAAAATGAAACATCAGTAGACCTATAAGTAATGCGCAAACAACACATTCTACAAGTTTGAGTACATAAAAAGACTTACGAAAATGGCTTCGTAGAATGGGCGATTCTCACGAAGTTCGCAGAGGGAAAATGGTTTCGGAGAGGAAGCCTCTGGCGGGTGGCCCCAAAGCACGCAGGATGTGATGACGTCAGAGGCTGAATTTGCCTACTCTCCTCAGTGAGGAAGGCGCCCTAAATCTCTCTACTGTGTGTGTGTGTGTGTGTGTGTGTCCTTTTTGACTGTTTCTCACTCACTCCATTGTTATGGACAATACGTCTGAACAATTAAAATGTCTGAGTCTCTCTCTCTTACACACACACACACACACACACACACACACACACACACACACACACACACACACATGTAATGCGATCTACTTCTTTATATACCATATATTCATAGTACCCATGCACGAAAGAAAGTTCTTTTGCCTGTGGTTAACCTGAACTGTGGTGTCAAATTAGTGATACTGTCAATGAGGATCTGTGTGCATGCGGTGGAGGTGTAGGCATATCTAATTATCTGACGCCTAATAATATTATTTCACAACTACCAGAACTGACTTTGACACTATCAAGTCAATTTGCCTCGACTCGGGCTGTCATGCAACTCGTCACTCGTATCGCCGCTATCATCAAAGAAGCCGAAATCCAGACAAAGCATGCGCTGGCGACTGACAACTGAGGCGCCGCCAACTGGCCGCAAAGGACGTGTCATTTTTCACATACCTGTTTCACGGACCCGGAACTTACAGCAACTTACAGCAAGAAGAACATCTGCATTCGGGCGCCCCTTGTCCAGTCAGTTCATCGGCTAGTGTGTTGGATATTGGAAACGGGAATGTGAAAAACGACATGTACCCGTGGAAATGGCCAATCAGACAGCGTTTTTCAATCAAAGGAAGCTACCCAGCCTACGTAATCAAAGGAAGCTACCCAGCCGGTAGCGCTCCACGGCCGGGTTGAGTGGCAATACGGGATGGAGAGAGACTGATTATGTAATCTGCGTAACCCGTTAGGCGGTGAGCTACAGGACTTTGCACAGCGGTCGTTGCCACTCAGTCAGGTCAATACACAAGACTGCCCTGAGCAGGCCAAGGGATTATGAGAGATTATGCAACCTACTGCGTGCGGGCGGTCGTCGAACGTCGAAAACAGGCCTCGTTGAAACTGCCCACGCCTTGCGTAATAGTGCTGTTGAGTGCTGTCTAGTTCCGTTTAGTGCTGTTGTGAGTTTCGGTAAGTCTTGTCACATGGTGTGGGCAAGGGGTGTCCGCGGGCAGTTAGGAGTTAATATTATTATCAATGAACAGATAATCATGACTAATTTCTACTGATAGAGATGTTTCTCTCATTCACTTTTTATGTGAAGTTTTGGCGAAATTGGCACTTTCCCAAGTTACGTTAAAAGCTTGAGGTTGTTGGTGATCGCACCTACCTTTTTCCTTAGTGCCAATTCTACCACTGTGCCTGGTTGGGAACTCTGGCCCTTCCATGGTGCATGTCAGGGGCGTTTCGATCACCGGCATTGACAATAATCCCGTCCTGGAGATGGGCACGTGGTTCACGATTTTGTCCAGCGCCCTGGGGTCGTGCACGCAGACGGACTTTCGGATTTTACGCGCGAAACTTTTCCTCAGTGGCGAAAGGTCTTTGTGCAGCTCTTTGGCCACAACAGCGGCGGTGGCGTCGTGCACGAATAACTCCACGTTGGCCAGGGTGGGGGCCAATCCCGCCTGCGCAAATAGTTCAACGTATGAATCGGGCAAGGCGTTCGTGCTTCTGCGCCTGTGATGGCGAGCTTCTGTGATGTAGACATCGTATACGGTGTCCAGAACCTTGTCGCCAATGTGCACCAGGCGTTGTGGGTCGTCCTTTGCTACTGTAGCACGGCGGTCCTCGAGCCAGTGGGCCGTCGTTTGGTATCTGCTCTCCAGAATAGAATTCTGTCGTCCCGTAAATCTCTTCTGGCCTTTCTCAAGTACGTCGTCCAAATCTGGCAGTTTCACAGTGCGCTTTTTGGCCCTGAGTGAGCACAAACAGAAAACTGCGGTGGTAGTATGCTACATGTATTCCAGTACCTACATGCATATCCTCGGCGTCTTTGCCAGAGATGGTGTGATATGATATTCATGGTGCTTATATATAAGTAGTTTGGCGAGGACCACCACGTCATGCGTTCCGCAAAATTCATGTTAGTTATGTCAGAAATGGCGATTTACCCAATTTTCTGAAATACTACAAGAAATGTTTGCGTAGAAAATTTTACCTTCTTTCAAATACACTCCTGTGTGTGTGTGTGTGTGTGTGTGTGTGTGTGTGTGTGTGTGTGTGTGTGTGTGTGTTGCTTTTAAGATCGAATTTCTACACTGCAGGGATTAAGTGGATTCCACAGAGAAGGTTGATCGGTGCAAAAAAAGGCGTATTTTCTAGCGTATGCCTCGGTATACATGCGCGCCACTTGGTTGAGGAAGAGCGAGCTGTCCACTTGACCAGGCGGGCAGTGTTGGTGGATGTTGTGGAGGTCGTCCAGACGCACGGTGGCCAGCGCCAGGTCAACCGTCTGGTCTTTGCGTCGCAGCCAGGCCTCGTACATGCCGCACTGCTGCTCTTTGTCTTTCTCGTCCACCTTGCCACTGGAGTGGATGTCTGCAGAGGTGTGGCTTCTGGGTGTACGATTGCCCATTTTCTCCACCTGGAAAGCCAGACTTTGAACCTTCAAGATTTCAAGATTCAAGATTTTTTTAATTTCCTTTTTCCCTTTTTGGGGTATGGAGGAATACAATAAAAGAACACTGCACAAAGACAAAAAATGACAAAGAAAAGAAGAAGAAGAAAAAAAAAAAGATACTGAGTCAAGTTTCGCACACGCACACAAAGACATTTGGTGCACTGACGTGCCTTCGATGCAAACCTTGGGTCAGAAATATCGCTTATGATGGTAAAATAAAAGTAGGGCAGGCGGCCTGAAATCGGTTTGGCAAAATACTGACAACAGCTAGGGTGGGTAACAGGAAGTTGTCGGGTGTCCAGGCTGTGATCGGATGGGCGCCAACGACAACAGAGACGCGTTCGCTTAGCGTAGACCCTGCGTCAAAAAGCTAGCCCCTACGCAGAGAAAGTAGACCTCTGCGGGGCACTGGTTAGCCAGCGGCTACCGAACTTGTGAACGAAGCCGATGACAGCTAGACCTCTCAGCAGTCAGCAGCCACGTGTTTGGGGAAAGGGCTACCTATATCTAGGCGTTACTGAATGTTAATTCGAGGAGCCTCTGATATGACGGTTATATGAAACAGTGCGGGTGGCTTGTAACTATGAGAATAGGCAAAGAAGGCAACACGAAACCTGAACTATGATATGATAGGACATGCTACAGGTAATCGGATGAGCAGTTGTACATCTGATTGGCAAAGGTACAGAGAGTGAGAGAGGTAAGAGGTTGTGCACGGACACTGTCGGGCAAGTAAGATGTCAACACATTTCAGTCACGTGGTGCGGAAGCTCACCTACTAGAGATAGAGAGAGAGAGAGAGAGAGAGTGTACAATTATATGAATTTATTTATCTTAACTTCTTTATATGTCTTATGCTCGCCCGCATGAATTGCCCTACGGGGATAAATAAAGTATTTTTGACTTGACTTGAGGTTTCCGAATTTCGAATCATCATATTTATTTTCTAAGTATGTGGGCGTGAACATTTCCAAAGCAGAGGTATCCACTGGCCGGCGTGGGTTATCTGTCTTTCCTTTTCTATAGTCAGTAACGACAGATAACCCATAGTAAAGACAGATAACCCATAGTAAAGACAGATAACCCATAGTAAAGACAGATTAGACTCCAGAGTGCAGTCCCTTTTCGGCGGGGCGTGAAAATGTGACTGCTTACACCCAGCGCCATTTTCAAAAATGGCGAATTTTTTTTAGAAAAGCGAAGACTTGTGTGTCATATGATTTGATTTGAAACGAAGTCTTGAATATCCGACCACTTTTGGTTTGGGCAAAATCTTTGCCAGCGGACAATTATTGTTGCGCTTTGATGGCACTGTTTACGTGGTACACTGATCCAACAGGATGTGAGTAAACGGCAAGGGGGTTGCACTCTGACAGGCAAGGGTGTTGCACTCTACAGGCAAGTATTATTGCACGGTGCAGACGATCACGAACCTGCCTTGTGGTGGAATAAGAGACGATTACAAAAGCATACGCACCCGTGCTCTAAGACTGAATGTAATAATAGATCTGTCCATTCAGACAGAGACATGTTATGTATGTCTCTGATTCAGAAACACGCCTACTTTCACTCTGAAGACAGCCTGCCATCACTTGCGCCACTGAGGATCCCTCTGGGTTCAAAGCTGGTCAAGGATGACATAGTGCGCGACCTTGTGTTTGAGAGCACCGAGACAATTTAGGCCCGTCACGGTAGCGCAGTGAGCGCCATTTCCCCACTGTGCACAGAGGTACTTTCCACTGAAAGACTCTGTGCCCCAGAGAGTGAAGACAGATAATCCAAGTCGGCCTGTGGTGGTATCCTACCTGTTTCCGTGAGTAGCGCACGATGCTTGGCGGTGTTGAGGCTGTGGTGGCAGTGGCCCTGGAGGCGGGGGCCGTGGAGGCGGGGGCCGTGGTGGCGGGGGCCGTGGTGGCGGCAGTTACGGGAGGCAGGCGACTGTAGGCTCGGGAACGGATATGGGAACGCGAACGGGTGAAAGAGGAACGTGAATAGGCCCGGGGCACACCAAACGTTCCTTCTATCACCATCGACTTGGTCCACCTAATATTTACAGACAACGTGAGGGAGCGACTGAGTCCACTGCACAACGGCTTGGCGGCGATGAAATGGTCAATGTCGAATGCTTGGGGTTCCAGTCGTCAACGCTCTAGGTGTGTGTGTGTGTGTGTGTGTGTGTGTGTGTGTGTGTGTGTGTGTGTGTGTGTCAATTTTTAATTTATCTTTGTTTTGTTGGGTGTTTTTTTGTTTTGTTTTGTTATTGTTTTGTTTGTTTGTTTGGGTGGAGGAGTGTAAATCAGTTTTTGGGAAATAAATGTCAGCTTTCGACTGTCTAATATTTTCAAACTACAGATATAAATCTGAGCGGGCTGGTGGTCTCGGCATAATTGAAGTTCAGTTTCATTAAAAATGCAATATGGGAAAACTATGTAATGTATCAAAATGAGTCTAAAATATCCCTCCCGAGAGCCTCAAGTGACAATGACGTCAAATGAAATCTCGCTGAGATTTAAAGCCCTCTGAAACACTAGCATGTAGTGAGTTAATGAATGACATGAGTGTATGATGGAACAGTTTCATTCCTTCAAAAATACTTGTACTTAAAACTTGTCCTCTGAGATTGGTAGACTATACTGACAAAAGTGGGTTCACAAAAACTTGTCGCCGAAAATCTTTTGCGACTGCAGCCGAGCTCCAAACTGACGCACTATACCTTGTCGCTAAACTGGTATTCAACGCATGTGGAGTATGATGCATGGACACAGCCTTGCGTAGGCTCGGCCTAAAGCCCTAGTCTCAGACATGGCAGTCTCGGTCTAAATTTCTTGCGTAAACTGCACAAATGTTGAACTGTTGTGGGCTAAGGGGTGGGTGAGTTTTTAGGGCTTAAAGCTAGCGCAAGCCACAAAGACTAGTTCGCGGCTGAGTTGTGGGCTAAGGGGTGGGTGGGTGTTTGGAGTTTAACGTCCATTTCCACCACGTATGGATGATATCAAAGACGGGGCAAGGCCAGTACAAACATTTGGCCCCAGCCGGGATTCGAACTCACGACCCGAGCATTGAAAGTCCAACGCTCTACCATTCGGCTATCCCGGCTCCCCGTTGTGGGCTGAACATTTCCAAAACACATAATTATAAAGCAAAGGAGCAGGATGTCGGAGTACCCGGACAGAACCCCCGACACGCTTCGTTTGCTTGTCTCGGACCACTGATCAGCTCGACGGTGGACGTCTAACGGTGGTAGACAGGTTAAAACATGGAAGTTCAATTCCGTTGAGTCTCTGAATCAGGTACACATAAACTCGCTTCTATATTTGGAGCCGCATAAACATGTTCAACATACGTTGGTAGTAAGGGAAACTGCAGGTTTTGTGTTACGTCACTGCAAACAGTAGTACAGAAAGACTCACTCTACTGATCCCGAGGCCTGCACATCATTACCAAAGCTGGATGGGTGCACCTTGCCCAAGGCAGGCTGCGCGGTGTTCGACCCGATCAGTTTACCCTCCGCCGTGGCGCGCGCGGTCATAGAGGCAGAAGGCGCTACGTGTCGAGCGTTCTGAGATCCCGGCCAGCCAGGTTGCCGCTGATGTTGACGTCAAGGGTGTGGCCAGCTTCGTCTGGACAGGAACCTTGTTCACCATCACCCCAAAATCGAGTAAACTTGCCGCAGTCAGCTTTGGATGCCGTGAGTGTCATGTCAAGTTCGGGCGACGTGGACACTTGTCAGTGTTTCTGTACTGATTCCCACGAGGGTCATCCTGGTGTGGAAATCATCTGCAGACTGAGAAGTATGAACAAAATGTGTGCGTGTTGCGCGCGCGCCGGTGTTTGAGTGCCAGTGCCAGTGTGCGTGCGCCAGGGTGTGTGTGTGTGTGTGTGTGTGTGTGTGTGTGTGTGTGTTACAGTTGCACTTTATACTTGTCACCTCACAAACTGACACACACACACACGCAGGCGCGCACACACACACGCACACAGACATTATTTTGTCAGTTTGTGAGGTGACAAGTATAAAATGCAGCTGTAACACACACACACACACACACACACACACACACACAGTGTCTGTGTGCGTGTGTGTGTGTGTGTGTGCGCCTGCGTGTGTGTGCGGCCTGCGCGTGTGAGATTGTGAGTAGTAAAAACTGCTTTAAACAGTATGTTTGTCGTTTATTTACTTGTTTACGATTAAAAACAAAACAAAAAACACGACGTTTTGGTGAGCGCTTCCTCGAAGTTTATCCAGATCCTGACAAACATCACACGAGCCAGCCCTACCAATCTCAGTTCATGGAAATCAGCTGCAAAAACTAATATCCAGTGATAACGCACTACTTGAACCGAAATATAATTTGTCGGTCCGTCCACTGGCTTTACTCCGACAATCTGTGAGTAAATATGTGGTGTGTCTGTTTTCCTGTACGTATGTTTTCGCTGGTCTTATCAGTCTCGTTTTCTCTACCACAATGGCGGTCCATTTCGTTCCTGCAAATTTGAACGGAACTCAGTACTTGTCAAAATTATTGTAGACTTACCGGCGTATGATGACAATCCAGCTGTCACGCTCGGACAGTGTTTAACGTTTAGGAAGAAATCGTCCCAACAACAAACCAAGTGTATTGCATCAGGAACCAGACAGGAACAGAAGAAGAACCCATTCGAACTGTTGCCGCCATCTTACTTTCTTTCGTAGCAACTGAGATCACGTGACAACTCTTGACCGCACAATGGAGGGTTTCCCTGTAGCTCAGTGGTCGAGTGTGAGGATAACTCGTACAGCAGTTGTAATAGTAGACTCCAGAGTGCAGTCCCTTTTCGGCGGGGCGTGAAAATGTGACTGCTTACACCCAGCGTCATTTTCAAAAATGGCGATTTTTTTTTTAGAAAAGCAGAGACTTGTGTGTCATATGATTCGATTTGAAACGAAGTGTTGAATATCCGACCACTTTTCGTTTGGGCAAAATCTTTACCAGCGGACAATTATTGTTGCGCTTTGATGGCACTGTTTACGTGGTACACTGATCCAACAGGATGTGAGTAAACAGCAAGGGGGTTGCACTCTGACAGGCAAGGGTGTTGCACTCTACAGGCAAGTATTATTGCACGGTGCAGACGATCACGTACCTGCCTTGTGGTGGAATAAGAGACGATTACATAAGCATACACACCCGTGCTCTAAGACTGAATGTAATAATAGATCTGTCCATTCAGACAGAGACATGTTATGTATGTCTCTGATTCAGAAACACGCCTACTTTCACTCTGAAGACAGCCTGCCATCACTTGCGCCATTGAGGATCCCTCTGGGTTCAAAGCTGGTCAAGGATGACATAGTGCGCGACCTTGTGTTTGAGAGCACCGAGACAATTTAGGCCCGTCACGGTAGCGCAGTGAGCGCCATTTCCCCACTGTGCACAGAGGTACTTTCCACTGAAAGACTCTGTGCCCCAGAGAGTGCAGTTGTAAGAATGTATCTTTCTTCACCTTCAACTGGAGCCTCATTCGAGAGTACAACACCGGACATCTCTGCCCGGTCCGTTCAAATAGTGCCAGGAAGTGACGAAAATCCGTGGACGAAATAAAACATCCAAGATTACTAAAATAATGATAGAGAAAACGTGATTTTCATAATCAGTTTATAGTGAAATAAGTTGATTAGCGACGTCAGGTGGACCACGGTCACTGAGGCGTGACCGGTCGGCTTCTGGGTGTCTTCACAACTTTCTCGACTTGTGGTGGCGGGGTGCTTTTGCTAGCTTTACTGAATAGCTGATAACCGAGTCACCACCGCCGGCACACGCCGCAAAAGGTGTAAAGACTTGCTATGACCCTCAACACCTGCGCCACGCCTCAGTGACCGCAACCCATCTTCCGTCGCACATTATTTCACGGTAAATCGAGTTTTGAAAAGCACACTTACTATAAACACGTTCTCTGTTTCATTAGTTCGGAGATTTCGGAGAGAGTGTGTGTGTGTGTGTCAGTGTGTGTGTGTGTGTGCGTGCGTGCGTGAACCGACATTTTCTCTGTAATTAAGGCATACGAAATTTTCGCTTAGTGTCACATCTTCCAGTCCCTCCAGTCAAACGCTCATCTCCTTTCATCTATTAGTCGTACTCGCGTGAACACGCTGACAAACAAAAGGGCAGAGTCAGTGATAAACAAGCTTTAATGCAGAACATGTTGAAGAAAACACACACAGTAAGTTATACATGTAGTAGTAATATTTGTACTTTAAGCAAACAAAATGTCCAAAATAAACAGTGAAATCAACAGTTCTCTCCATAAACTTTCTCATTTCAGCAATGGTAATCACTTATCAGGAAATAATTGAATGTCCCCATCTGAAATATCGTAAATCACTGAAAGTGGAATGTACGAAAATGAATTCTTAAGAAATTCATAGGAAAAGAAGGGCAGAGCATGTGCAAAAGGCTTAGCTGGGAAATTTAGAAGTATGTGCACGTGTGCTGAAATGAGATTTCAGGAAAAAAAAAATTACTAAAAATGTTTAGGAAGTAAATGTCTGAAGAAGTCAAAACAATGCACTTTTTATGTTGTTTCCATAGTAATGGAAACAACATAATAGGACGGGCTAAAATTTCCACGTTCATAGGCAAGCATCTGTGGTACAAACGCACGTCACTGCCGATCTCCCGCAGAGACGATTTTGCAAGTGTAACTCTGACAATGACGTAAGAAAACTTGCGTCATCGATGCTGACGCGTATGGTGTTCCGAACGCACTTCTCCTCCTCAGTGAGTGCCGTCTGTGCGGATGTGTGTGCGTGTGTGCGTGTGTGCGTGCGTGTGTGCGTGTGTGCGTGTGTGAATTGTGTCCAGGCCCGTTTCTTGGAAAATACTCAACCGAATGGCTTCAAATTTGGGGTATCCAAATATATCAAAATGTTACATTAGACGATTCAAGCGTGTGATGATTGCTTACGTGATTTGGGAGTTATCGCCCTTTTGAGACAAGTTGGTTGTCTTTCGTGTACAGGCGTAATATTTATTTAAATCACTCAATTTTTTGGCAGTAGATAGCTTGAATACGGACTCTGAACAGAGTCACTACTAGAAAATGGTCGCTCTTATAGTTTTCATGTAAACCGAGCCTGAGTTGACATTGCATGTGAACCCAGTTCAGATGCCTATTTCTCCGAAAATACTGAACCGATCGATTTCAAATTTGGGGTTTCTAAATGAATCAAGATTGTTGAATAGAAGGCCCGATCCAGGTACGATTGCACACATGATTTGCGAGTTATTGCCCTTTTCAGAAAAAGTGGCTTTCTGGCGTTTAAAGGCGTAATATTTACCTAAACCACTCCATTTTTTGGACATAGATAGCATGAATACGGACTCTCAACTAAGTGAATTTTGGAGGTTGTCGCTTTTATACTTTTGGCGTAAGCCGTACCTGATGAAAGTGCTGGTGAACACACTTTAGATCTCAAAATCGCTCCTACTATACATAGATAATGAGCCTGGGGTGCCATATAAAATATACAAAAAAATTAGAAAAATTCACTGCAGCCGTTATCGTCAGTTGACTCGAAAATTTGTACTCACAGCACATTTCCTCTGCAAGCCACACGCCTCACAAACATCGAAGAAGAGACGCACGCGCACTGACGTAAAGTAAGTGCGTCATGTTTGATTGACGTGATGCTGTTTTTTTCTTGGGGGTGTCTCGCCACTTTCTTTCGGAATTCCTCTGTTTGGAGACGTGGTGTTGTATTTTACTTATGCTATGTCGCCACCATCGTGCACTCGCAGAGATGATACGGGATACAACAGACTACAACTCCAATACTTCATGAACAGAATATGCGCGGAGAACAAATTCATGAAAGAAGAAGAATCCAGAACGCTGTGCAGGGCTGCTTACGTACTGAACAGGTCAGATCTAGAACATTTACTCAACTTACTGGAAGGCTCGAAATCTCTCGAAGGTGACGTAATCTACTGACGTTACTGCACCAGCATGTTCTGGGATGGTCTAGAAATTATTTTGCATGGAAATGCAGTATCTTTTCGCAAGAGTCTCTACAACTTGACATGTGGAAAGCGGGAATTTCAGTGGGTTTCGTTTTTGCCACTGACTCACACTCAGAAGCATAATGCAAAGATCTTGGAAACATAAAGATAGTTCACTTACCTCCCTTTGAGGGACAACGCGTAAGAGTTGTCTGCGCGCATTAGCGCGCATCCCGCAGATCTACGCAGTTGTTTGACCCAACCCTACACTAGCCGCCGTAAAACATTTTAAGAAAATAAACAAAAACGAAGATGTCAGCGACTGACAGGTGGTCTCCCCCCATATATTTCGCATGTGTTTTAGGCCTATGGAAAACATAAGTACTCTCAAAGTTCCGGAGGACGAACGAAAGATCTAGTTTGGCTTTCACTGCTGTACGTAGGCTACGCAGTGCATTTCGTTCGATGTGTTCAAGTAAAACTAGTACGGAACACAGAAAGATCGAATGTGCGAGAGATCCAAAGATGGACGCATCCGCTGAATACTTCCTGCTAACTCAGCATTAATCATATCTGCGACCGACGATCCAGCAGATTCTATGTTGTGATATGGTTTTACAATGGTTAGAATGAAGTTCAGCCGGATGATTTTGTTCTCTGTCTGTGTGTGTGTGTGTGTGTGTGTGTGTTCTGAATTTAGATGCAGGTAGACGCTAGCACAATTTAAGTCACCGTGATTTGTAAAGTTGTCAGGGAAAAAAATTACGCTGTATCTGCGTCAGCCGCGTGTGTTTACTGTTAGTTTACACTGCATGCACACGTACCACTTGAGGTCTTTTTTTTTTTTTTTTGACAAGAAAGCGAAAAAAAAAAAGTTTGTTTTTCAACAGGAATACCAAAAGAAGTATTTCCCCGTTTATATTTGTCTGTTATTTGAACAATTCGGCGCAGAACACAATTGCATGCTTTTGTGCTTTCCACTTTCCGCCATGCTGTCACTATAGGGGCCAGATCTAGGATGCGCGCTAATGCGGGCAGACAGCTCTTCGCGTTGTCCCGCTATATATGTCTCTCTTACGAGGGCAGGAGTGACGCGTCTTTCTGATTCCAAGGTCTTTGCATAATGTGTGTGTGTGTGTGTGTGTGTAGGGGGAGGGGGGGTGCGTGCGTGCGCGCGCAAGCGCGCGTCTAAGGCGAGAGAGAGAGAGAGAGAGGGTCTCTTCTCCGATACCAGTAAGCAATCGTCTGTCAGTCAGGTCTGCGGGAAGTGACTCTGTCAAAGGGGAACGACTTTATTACAAGAATTCATTCACCCATGTAGAACCTCGCATACGCCAACAAGTTGTGACGTCAACCAGCTAGGCGAGCTCACACGACCTCATGTGTTTGGGTTTTTGCAAGTGCATAGAGGCACGATAAGGGTTTTCAGTACTTTCTTTATGTCAGCATGCTTGATGTCAGAGAGCTTGCGTTCCGGCGTGTGCGCGCGGGCTGCATACATGACACAACGACTACGACTGTGACTACAGCAGGTCATTGAATGGAAACAACATATTGGGCTGGTGGCCATCTTGTTTATTTTGAGGTTTTCCTTGAAGTATCCAAATCTGTAGCACAAAACTGTTCCTCGCATGATAAAAATACACAACAAATATCATAGTGTAAAATATCATGAGAAAACTCGTACAAAATAAAACCAAAGCCAATGCATGCAAACACGGAAGGTGTACATAGTAACAAAAATATACAAATGGCACTTTGATTAATGACAAAAGCAGTCTTGATCAGGTTGAATCAGAAAATGTAGATACTTACTTATTAATCAGCCATCCAAAATGAAGTGGGAGAGCACTACTAATTTGTAAAGACATTTGAAATTTTGAAGTTTATGAATGAATATCGGAAGCAAAACAACAGTTCATCTTCCTGTTGGATTTTACTTATACTGCACTTACTGCATGTCTATGATCCGACTAGTCTGTGTCCGTTTCATATCGAGTTCGCTACATGAGTTACGACGTAGAGGGGTGACTATGGCCACTATATTGTTCAAATCTGATTATCATTGACAGTATACCAATAATCATTTTAATGGAGTACTCATTTTCATGGTTGATTGTAACGCCCCATGAACAGAATCGTTCTTACACGTTGATCGGAGATGATGAAAATGAAGGGGTGATCAGCGATGAAGGGGGTGCTTGGGGGTTCAATCGAGTCGCACATGAGCAGACTGGTTACAGCAGCTGCCTCTGAGCCTTCCTCATTGACTTCCACCACCGCCTTAACACACAGACAGCGTACATCGTATGGTCAGAACTGCATGGAATCATACCTCAGGCTCAAAACGTTATAAAATGCACACACAATGGAAGTTGTGAGAATTCTGACTTGAATGCCGCTTTCAATCATTGTGGTTTTCATGTACCAATTATCTTTCTTTTGATCAGTATTATGCCTGCTGCTGCACAATATTATTGGTCTGTAATGCCTGGCGCAATAACTTTTCCTGCCAACTACATGCTGACGAGTCGTCCCATGAACAGAATGACACCAGCGCGCTTGTCGGTGATGAAGAAAAGGAAAGGGTGGTCGACAACGAAATGGACGATGTTGAAGACACGCATGCCAGTCGGTGCTGCAAAGACCACTGCTGTTGCTGCTGCGGCTTCTGAACCTTCCTCATTCACTTCAACCACCGCCTTGAAGACATGATGATAACATCAATTGTTATGCTCAGTTTGAACACGAATAGAAGTCTGGTGGTATGGACTCTCGTGCAACGACACACACCTGCTTTTGTCTGTGTAGCTGCAGACACAGTCAGAGAAGTAGGAGAAACAGAGACTGAGAGTAAACACCAATGACGTGATCGTCCTGTCTCGTCTGCGAAAATGTTTTTTGTCAGCACAGCCATGTTCTGGGCATGTCAAGTGCATGTCAACCTTCACGTGCATAAATACATGCAAGTTCGTCAGCTTTTCACGATGTTTCCCTGGTACGCTGTTCTGGCTGACTGCAGTTGGAGGGCCATAATTAGTGTTACTCGTCCATTCACTAAACCGAGTGGCCCCTAGTACACGTGAAAAGACGGACGTAGTCCCAGACAGTTGGAGGTGTCTGATCTGGTATGATTCATAGATCTGTCTCAACTGGACACCAGTCAGTGCATGGCAAGCCAGAGCACACACGACTCAAGAGGCTTCACGAAGAAAAATGCATGTCCGGTTCTAGTTCTACGCTTTGCCCCCAGTTGATGACCTGGTCCAATGCAGTCATTCAGATGATATGTGTAATCATAGCAATCAACGAGAATACACTGTAATATATGTGCAAGCTACGCCACAGGATATATGCATGCATGTACGTGTACAATTAGATACTCTACTGAAGTACGTGCTTGTACTGTGATGAAGATTCAGAAAATAGATTTCTGACACTACCAAGAAAAACAAAATAAAAACAAAACAAACTCAAACCCCAAGAATAAGGAACAAAAAATACATAGGCAATGCTGTGGGCACAAACAAATAAAAAAACAACAACAATATAAATGAAAGACTACGCTTCTTTGATGCTTTGAAAGCAGAGAAAGTCCAAATGGTGCTTTGAATAGTGAGTATCTCATGCGTGTTCGCTCTTGTGACGAAGAAAACAAAGTGGAAACCACGGTTCTTGAATGTTAAAGTTCATCTTTTGACGAGGGAGAATGCGGAGGGCTGAACACATGTCCCATGAACAATACAATGTCAGCTCTCTTGTCAATGATGAAGAAGAGGAAAGGGCGATCTGCGATAAACGGCTTGATCACTTCCATACTTGCACAAAACTGCACCATAACAACTCCTGTTACGGCAGCAGCCTCTGATCCCTCTTCATTGACCTCCACCACAGCCTGAAATGCCAGATTTATTTGCATGAACACAAGTAAAACGAGAAAATATCCAGAACACTGAAAATGCTGTGAAAAGTCCTGAGCTTGACTTCATCTTGCAATTTGTATTGGAAAAACAGTGAAGGGATGACCAGCAATAACAGGCTTCCTCACTTCTAAGCCAGATTAACCGGGACTGCTGCTGTCAGGGCAGCTTCTGATCCCCCTTCATTTACCTGTACCAAAGGCCTTCACAAAAGACAGGGCAGTGTGTCATCACACTGGAGTCTGGTATTCACAGGTGCAATATTTGTTTATGTACATGTATCGTGGTAAAAAAGAGACGTAGCAAGAGATGCAGCAAGGGGAAAAATGCTGAAAACATGTGTTGGTTGTAAATTTAAACAACTACATGTACCAAGCACAGAAACTATTCAGAAAGCAAAGGACACTGGTGAGGGGAAAAACAAAACAAAAACAAAACAGGTACTGTACCCCAGTACAGGTACTGTATCCCACTAACACCCTCCCCTCATGGAAACGGTGAACACTTGTAGGCATGTACATGCTGAAGCAGACGACAAATTCTTCTCTGCAGACACTGCCAGTGTCTACAGCAGTCTCCACACTACAGTGGATTCTTGAAAGTTACAGTCCGTCTTTCAACTAAGGAGAAGGTGGAGGGCTGAACACATGTCCCATGAACAATGCAATGTCCGCTCTCTTGTCAACAATGAAGAACAGGAAAGGGTGATCTGCGACAAATGGCTTGATCACTTCGATCCTTCGGCACTTGCGCATGACAACTCCAGTTGCGGCTGCTGCCTCCGATCCCTCTTCATTGACCTCCACCACAGCCTTGTGAAAGGACATGATGAATGACAGTTAAGTGTATGAATACAAATTAAAATAAGAAAAAAATCTGTAACATTGAACATGCTGTGAACAGTCCTGAGTTTGACTTCATCCTAAAATGTGTACTGGAAAAAATACAACAATGAGAGGGTTGTTAGCAATAATTGGCTCCATCACTTCTAAGCAAGAGAGATCATCAGACTGTTGCCACTGCGGCTTCTGATATCCCTCTTAATTCAGCTGCACCAAAGGCCTTAAGAAACAAAGGCAAAGGGGCGTCTGATTTTCAATAACTGCAAAATGTACCATCAAGTTAAAATACAAGAGGGATTTAGCAAGGGATGAAGTAAGAGGGTTGAAAACAGTGTTGGTTGCAAATTAAAACAGCTACATGTACCGGCCACAGAAACCATTCAGAAAGAAAATTAAAATGGTGTGGGGGAAAAAAACAACACTGCACCCCATCACCCCCCTCCCGTAACGAGAACAGTGAACACTTGTATGTATGTTAATATTAAAGTGGAGCACAAAATCTTGTTTGCACACAGTAGTTACAGCAGATTCTACAAAGCACTGGGTTCTTAGTTAGTTACAGTCAGTCTTTTGACTGGGGTGAAGGTGGAGGGCTGAACACATGTCGCATGAATAACACTATGTCCACTCTCTCGTCAGTGATGATGAAGGGGAAAGGGTGCGATAAACGGCTTGATCACTTTAGAATGTTTTGTGACACATGAAAAAAGCACGCCAGTTGCAGCAGCAGCCTCTTCATTGACCTCCACCAAAGCCTTGTAAAAGGACAAGAATTATAAAAGTAAACCGCATGAAATCAGCAACAAAACAAAACTGCAGAAAGATTTGAGTTTAAGGCTACCCTAATCCTGACGATGACTTCATCTTGCAGTATGTATTGAGAAAAAATATTCAAATTAAAAAAAGAAAAAAACTTCAAGATGACTACTCTGCTGAAACGTATTTTCTGGCAAACATCAGCTCACACTTTGCACGGCTGGTGGAAAGGTGTGTCTAAAAAACATGTACAAGTCTGCAGTGATACAGTCACTGGTTTCCATATTACAATGACCAAACTTTCACGCCACCCTTGAAATCCTCCTCTACACATAATAAAAATTATATACAGCTGCTACAGCTCATCTCTCGACGTTGCACCAGAAGAAGGCTTGAACAAACGTCCCATGAACAACACCATGTCTGCTCTCTTGTCAGTAATGAAGAAAAGGAAGGGGTGATCGGCGATACAGAGTACAATGATGGGCACACTCCGTCTTGCTCTCACAACGCCTGTTGCGGCAGCAGCTTCTGATCCTTCCTCGTTTAGGTCTACCACAGCCTTCCGATAGGATACAATGCAGGTGGTTAGAAGTGGGAATACTAACAGCAAAGCTGACAAGAGATGAATTTTCAATATGTCCCAGTAGGAAGAGAGGGGTCTTAAAGGCCCCACTAATGCATATACCTACCATTTTTAGGCTCAAATATCATTCTGAGCTGTTTCAGTGATGTTCAGTATCACACCACCAAGACACATGCACAAATACATGCATAGACAGGCTTGTGTTTGGCTGATCAGAGCCAAAAAGCAGTAGCCGGTGGCAGTGTCATTGACGACAACTGACAAACATGGTGGATGTTTGAGTTTTCCTCGTTTGCACATCCATCTAACATCAGTGTGTTGCATTCCGAGCCATCTTTAAGATGGGTGGACAGGTGCAGTCACAAGTGGCAAATGTTCCAAAACAGAATTCTCCCTGCACAAGGCCTTCTTTGTGTGGTCACAATAGTTTCTTTAAGGTTCAATTTGTTTGGTGGTTCTACTTATTAGTATGGAGTCACTGGAAACGGATGGGTACACAGTCTTTGCAATGCTGGGGTTACCACCCAAACTAAGCTATCCTGACACCGATACCACATCCACCTCCCCCCCCCCCCCCAAAAAAAAAAGAAGGAAAGAAAGAAAAGCACCAAAAAAAAAACACCATCAAAAGCAAGCAAACAAACAAGCAAACTACAACCAAAAACCTCACATGTACTAAAGAGGTATTGTAAGGTACAAAGGGGCACACAGTAGAAACAACAATGGTGGTGACAATCAACAAGAGGTATACATAGACAAGGTAAAAAAAAAAAAAAAAAAGTAGCAGCATTTGATTAAAGATCAGTTTACCAGTCACATAAGTCAAACAACACGCTGTTACACTGATATGCGCAAACTTTTATTTTTCATGAAAGCCCAATTGCAGGTTCATGCAATATTCAATAAAGCCTTCTTCAGACCACTGCTCTGAACACTGACGGAAAAGTTGTAGAATGCATTTTCACAAAGAAAATTAATACATGTACATAAACCTGCCATCTCATAAGTTATGAAGGCCAAAAAAAAAAAAAAAGAAGAAAAAGAAAAAAAAAAAAAAAGAGAGCGAACAACCCACTTAGCAAATTTAGAAAACACAGCTTGATGTGTCAACAATATATGTAGGCTATATACTAGTATTAGTTCAGTATTTGTTATTAGAAATCTCACAAATGCCTACAGTGTAAGGGATTATGAATAGTTGTGTTCTAACATAGAAATCATGTACAATGCAGAAGCAGGTATCACAGAAGCAGGTAAAAGGCTGAACAAATGCACCTTACAAACACACCTGAGAACAAAACAACGAAGAAAGGTGGTACATGTATTGTATGTATTTTCGTGTATACGCAGAAGACGTTAGATAAATCCTCTTGATGATCCCTGGTCCCCTGAATTTATCCTTCACCACTATACACAGTGAGTAAGCACAAAAAGTGTGTGTGTGTGTGTGTGTGTGTGTGTGTGTGTGTGTGTGTGTGTGTGTGTGTGTGTGTGTGTGCGTGCGCGCGCGCACACACACGTGCATGTAAGATGATATTGGATTAAATGACTGGACCCACATAAGAGGACCCACACAAGAGGCACATTGGTCAGCAATTTTCATGACAAAGCCTTTGGCCAAGTTCATCCCAGGGGATTTATCACCAAAAATCTGTCCACGTATCGTCTTTTCCCTGACATCTCCAAACTTGTGCATAACTGTGAAAACAAAGCAGTGTAGACAAATTTACCCTGCATTACTACAGTTCTTGTTTCGCTTGGGAAGCAGACGCAGGGCTGAACACGTGTCCCATGAACAACACAGTATTCACTCTCTTGTCAGCAATGAAGAAAAGGAAGGGGTGATCAGCGACAAACGGCTTGATAATTGGCATACGCTTCATGACCATTCCTGTTGCTGCAGCAGCCTCTGACCCCTCCTCGTTTACCTGCACAACAGCCTTCGAGAGGATGGATATATGACAGCACATTAGTACAGTAGAAGATAAAGTGAGCTGTGAAAGGTCAGTTTTCGAGCTGTGTCATGCACATTCACTGTTTTAGTTGAGGAAGAGATACAGCAGGTTGTGGATTCCTTAAAGATCCTATGAAGAGGCTCATTCCCACACGAGTGTCAAGTATTAGAAACAGGAATGGATGATCAGCGATGAATGAAACAGTAGGTCTAGATCGTTTCCTCTTCTTGACATGCACAGCAGTAGCTGCAGCAGCCTCTGAGCCTTCTTCATTCACATCAATTACATCCTAAACACAGATACAAATTAGAACCACCAACTCATATTTAAAATAAAGTATTTAAACCCACATACATACACACCTCCACCTGGCAGTTATCGCAATGTTGAAGGCTGTATAAACATGTGCATACCTCAAACCACTTACTAAGCATTAAAACTGTGTATGAAAACAACAGCAACAGCTACAAAATAAATAAATGAAAACAAAAACCAAAAAAAACCAAACGTATTAACACACTCATTAACACCATTCCAGGTCAGGTTTGATGGCAGTTCAGGGTGAGACACACATAACCTGGGATGGGTGTAAGCGTGTGGGTTAAAGCTGTTTAGATTCCCACCAATGTGATAAACTGTCATGTAGGAATGGACTGAATTTTTAAAAATTCTGTTGAGAAACAAGTCAACCAGCTTGTGATTCACCACTTTAACTCCTCCAACACTGCCAAACACTTTCAAGGCAAATACAAGCGCTACTGCACTGACCCCTAGCAACCTAACCTTGCCAAATTAAAAATCCTTGAATGTTTATCTTTCTCTCTTTTTCTGCACCGCGGTTGCTAATTCAAATGCTCCTACTCAGCCGTTTGCCATGTATACAAGCCTCTTGCTCAGTGCTTAAATCAGCTGCATCATTGTGTACCCTGCTGATGGCTCAATGCCAGCCTTTGAGATGCTGTCACTGCACAGGTGTCTCCAAGTGGTGTGATGCTAGACAACACCGAAATAACTCGAAAAGATCTGTGACCACAAAAATCTTAAATAATAGGGCCTTTAAACAACATATAGCAAAATTTCATGACTGTTAAATCTCTGCTAGATGCAAAATCCAAATTGTTGACCACAAAAGGGTTAAATAAAATGAAATCAATCCCTGCTCTGTACTGGCCCAATCACACCAACTGATCAGTTTTCTGTCACAAGTGGTGGTCAACCAAACAGACTACATGTGCAGTTACTCACCTTGTGGAACACCTCAGATATGGACAGACCATTTGCTATGCCAGTGAAGTCTGCATCTGAGAAAGCAGTTGGCATACCAAGAGATGACAGTGATTTTTTCAGTTTAAAGCTGCTTTCCATAGAGAAGCGAGGTAACTGCAAATTCACCTGAAAATCAAACAACAACAAAATGTTGTAAAAATTTATATACAAACCTAACCTCTCAAAGGAAAACAAGCAAAATACAGACATGTTCAATATCATGGAATTCTGCCATAGCTCCATATTGAGAACAGCGCAGAATAGTGTACAATGCACGTCTGTCATGTAACATTGTCAAAATCCACTTATGCTCCTGCTGTGATCAAGGGTGAGACAATTGAAAAGGGTGGACGCGCACACACAGGTATTTAGGTATGGCCATTGATGATGACTCCGTTACTGGCGTTAGACTTTGAGAGCACATGTACGTGAATCAGGTCATTACCAAAATTAACACGCATCTTTTCTGTCTCAGGAAACTCCGATCTTTTGATGTCCATGCTGACTTGCTACATTTGTTTTTCATGTCTATTATACTGAGCGTCCAGAGTTTTTGGTTTTATGCTGGTGAGGGAACGTGACACAGCAGGTCGCAACCTCAAGGTTACAAATATATATATATATATATATGTATGTGTTCGTTTTTTTACCACGTGCATTATCCCTCAGGGTTTAAAAATGGTCCATGATCCCAAAGCAGGAAAAGTGTGAAACATTTAGTGATGAAGTGGCAAAGCCAAAAGCGCGCATCTGCAAAGAGACATGTTATGCCAGGGGTTTTTGGATCGAGGCATGCTCTCCCAGAATTATTTTGTTAAAATTATACTATAATCTGTGGAATTTGGTGCTTTTTAGCATGAATTTGAAATGCTTTAGCGGAGGAAACATTTTCTTCAAAGCAAGTATTTAGAATTCGACTACAATCTGTGCGGAATGATTTTAAATGGTTCAGAGGAGGAAACAGTTTTTGGGGGGAGGAAATTTTTTAGCCAAGAACATTTGCCAAGATGATTTTTATTACCGGCTCTGAGCCCAAGAGGCTTTTAAAGCCAAGATACAGTCAAAATTATATCACCGCAGGCGACTAGGTCAATGTATATAACATAAAATCGCACTCACTACACATTTCTCGCACACATACACAAACATTAAGAACATAAACATTACTGGTATGGTGCATAGTGCAGCAACTGGAAAATATGCCAAAGTTATGAGCAACGCAGACATGCTACAAACAGTATTAAATTTTACAATATGAGTTGAATGACATGAGCGAAGAAAGTCACAAATAAAAATAATGAGAATATTACTGCTATAAAGTGTGACAGTTTCAGTAGTTGTACTTTCTTCTTTTTATTCATCAAAGTGTGCATTTTCATGACATTAGGGTGGGAGTGGTAATATTTTGGTAACAAGCTTGTACAGCTTTCTTTTATCAGCGGGTGTGGGCAATTGAAAAAATAGTGAAACTTGTCCCCAACCTCATTTTTTTCACACAGTGAACATACTCTTTCATTTCTTGGTATTCCTAGTAGTCTCTGATGTTGAACTGGCAGTTTGTGATTGCTGAGTCTAAAATTCAGGAAGTTTCCAGTGATCGCGCTAGGAATTTTGAAAACCGGTCCCATCAGCGACTACCCCACACTGTCACTCAACAACCTGTGTCAGAACCGGTCCCACGAGAATTAAAACCGGTGATAAGAATTACACTGCAAATCGACCTAAACACAATGTTAAACGCAACTGATGTAGTATTTGAATGGACACTGAAGAGCACACCAGCGAATCTCATCCATCATACTATTTTTGTCGCTCACGCAATCACAGTGTCACAACACTGTATTGGTATAAGAGGTAAAGATTGCAGCGAGTCCATCGCAAGAACAAAGAAGCCCTGGCCAGTGGGGAACAAACTATTGTGACAGTGATTAACCTTCGCTGAAACTGGGAAATACCCCCCCCCCCCCCCCCCCCCCCAGAGGTACAGTGTTTACAGGTCCCAGCAAATTACAACCGGCAGCTCCAAATTTTTCCAGTATTCTGGTTTTGCAAACGGTATTTTACCGGTAATTACCGGTTAACGCGATCACTGGGTTTCGCCGTGCAGCAACAGAGATTTTTATCAAATATTCTTCAAACCCAAAATTAGCCAAAGGTGGAAGATTTTAAGCTCTGATCCCTGCTGAATGAACTTTTTACATGATGATTTATTTCAAGGTCAGAATCTCCTCTGCTTATGTGTGTATGCATGTGTGCATGTGTGTATAATTCTAAGTCTTGGCATGTCTTCTTGATTTTACATTTCTTATGTGATGTGTATTTCAGGCAAAAGCAATTTCTCTTCTTCAATTTAATTCAATTAAAGTGAAGAAAGGGACACACAAGTCCTGCAAGGTGGCATACGTATATGGTTCTCTTGTAAATGTCTATCGTGCTTCATTGCACTTACGAATTACTGTATGCACAGCTGATTTTGTGTCTCTATAGCTAACCCTTCTGCATCAGATGTATTCTACGCTGAGCAGTGCTAAGAAATATATGTATAATGCCATTCCTACCTTGACACTTCGCAGAGACTTCATGATTTTGTCCAAACTGTCATGTGACAACTGAGCTTCCAGATCATTCAGTCCATCTCTGGCATCAGGGAGCAGCACCAGCATACTAAGATCATGGCCATAGTCCCCGCCTGTATTGTTCATATAGGGCAGCTCAACAGCAGCGCATTTCAGCTCCTCGTTGTGGTGGTAGTGGAATTCTCGCTCTTTCCTCATCATGTCAACCATCAAAGTGCCACCAGGTGCATAAAATTCTGCTTTCTGGGTGAGTCTGGGGTTAAACTGGTGCATCCACTTCCCTTTGAAGTAGGTTGCCTGGATAAGCACCATTGCTGTGTCAGGGGTGATGGAACCTGATGGCAGCAGATCTTGCACCTTGCCTCTTGTCTGATCACCCACCCACTTGTTGATGTTGACTCGCTCAACATCCGGGTTGCCCCTAAAATCTGCTTTCTGTGCATCTGCGCTGAATTGCTGCGTGGCAGCCTTGTTGAAGTCTGGATTCACTGAGAGGATTTTGCTAACGTACACGCGCTGTGCTCCAACCAACACGTAACCGGCCCCATCGGACTGCTTCAGCAAGGGCAGGTAGCCACCAAAGCCTCGTGCGATCTCCTCATCAGAAGACCAATGCAGTACCTTCTTCATCTCCTTGGCCGTGTCTCCACGTGCTCCAAGATGTGTCAGTGCCAGAGCTGTGCTGATACTAAAAGGGGACATGAACAGGTTTTGATTTGGCTGCTCCCGCCCACAAAAGCGGAAGAGGTCAAAGCCAAACTGAGTGTTGGAAGTGGCGATACTAGACATCTCCTTGGTCAACTTTGATGCTGCCATGGTGGTGAAGATGATACTACTGGTCAGGATCAGGAAGTACGTGCAGTGCATAGGCTGCAAACAGACAGAGGAGCATAAATATAATTGATCATGAAAGCCAGAAAGTGCAACTGCCGCATTCAAGTCTCAAGAAATATTATCCAAGACATATATATGATCTTAAGACAATAGTTAGGTCACGTAAACTGTAAACAATACAAGAAGGAACCAGTGAGAGTGATAACCAGCAGCACACGTGAACAGCAGACAGTTTTGTTCACAAACTTTCACTTGGCTTGTATACCTATGTGTAGTTGACAGAGAAATACCCTGGGCAGCAAAATGCCAGCTAGACTACAGATGTTAAAATAATTGGTATTTAACTCACTCGTTACTGATAACATGCAAAGCACTTGCCTACTGATCACCATGATCCTGATTTTGCCCTTGAGCTTTTTTCTAGCACCAAGACACTGTTATTGTGGTGATCAGTATGCAAGTGCTTCATTCGCCATTACCAAGATCACAGCGATCAGTACTGAGTAGGGATTGAGCATCAAACAGTCTTTGGATAATATGTGATTTGATGTTAAGTGGACTTTTTTTTTTGGGGGGGGGGGGGGGGGCAGATAAGTGTGGTATGTTATCTGTCTACATTTAGCAGTTCAGAGGACTAAATGCTTGCAATTTTGAACAGAACTGTAATCATAATTATTTTAATAACACTGTCTGAAATCTCAATCACATTTTTTTTTTTTTTGGTTGTTTTTGTTTTCTTACCTTTTTTTTTTACTGACCTATACAAACAGCCAGTATTCAGAGGATTACCAGTAAACATTGTCCAGTAGTGAATGAGTTAAACGAAGCTGTTGTTGCCTGCTGTCAGGCACATGTGTTTCCTTTACTAGTTTCATACAGCTTGTCAGCTTTATCTTTCAATGTTAATCCCAAACAATAAACTTTAAATAAATCTACTGGCCGTGTGCAATTCTAACAGCAAGCATGTTTACTGATAACATTGTGAGTGCCTTGGTAACCACGACAGTAATGATAAACCTACAAAACACATGCAGAACACATGGCTCTGGTAAAATAACTCATGGGTGTGCAACACTGGGTGCATGCTGACAGCATTTGGGTATTTACAGTCTTTAGCTCCAGCATTAGGTATTTCTGGTACATGGTCTTTAGCACTATGTATCAACAGCACTACCATTACAGTGCACTAGCACTACGCATCAACAGACTTTCCAGCGCTACTGAAGCATAATAATTAATATATACATGCAATTTTTAAGTGCCCTACAACATCTGACGTATGTCAACCAGCTTCAAACTGACCTCTTGCATGTTATGTCATCAAAATGTGCGGGGCGGACAGCTCTGTGCTTTTTTATGGGGGGATGTTTTTGGGGGTTGTTTTTTATTTTGTGTGTATGTGTCTACCAGGTATCCATGGTATCTCGGCTATTGTCCTTGCCCCAGCATGTGTACCACTTCGTAGGCAAAGTGAATGAGCTCTATCAGTGACGTGCTGCTCACACCACATGGTACATGTACTCTCCGCTTTATACGTACCTCCATTGTGTGTTAGCATGCAAAACAAACTGAGACTGCCCGTGCTGCACTCACACTTACCTTCATTGTGTGTTACAATGCCAAACAATATTGTATATAAGTACGTTTTAGGAAATCATTCATTCCATCCTCTGTCATTGCCCTAAATGACTGCCTTAGTCAGGATTAAAGTGTAATGAAAAATGATAGACTGGTGTGGAAGCACTCCAGTTTAACTCTTTACTTACCGGGTAATAGTATCAATGACTGAGTGTGTGAATGTGTATATGTATTTTTATGGTATGTTTGTGTATATCAATTGTGTTTTATTATCAAGAGGAGCAAAGCAAATTCTTCGTAACTAAGAAGCAAGAAATCTATCTTATCTATCTTATCTTATCTATTGAAAAACAAGAAGCACTTGGTGTTGTATGGTGCACAGCAGTTTGGACAGTCCTCTGAAGACTGTTTATATCTCTAAAGTCACGACTGGCAACAACCCTTGAAAAGTGTCTAGTTCTTCAACAGGAGTACGGACCTGACTGAATCAAGGATGAAATTCCTAAAAAAAGAGTGCGAGGCGGGCTTGGTAAACAAACACTGACGTCGGCGCTTGTGGCGTGGCGCAAATCGCGTCACGGAATCTGACACTTTGGTGCCTCCCCCGGTCATAATGATCGACTGTTGTTGTAGAGATCGCGAAAAGTCACTGCATTTCGATGGAAATTTCTAGACCATCCCAGAACATGCGAGTGCAGTAACGTCAGCAGATTACGTAACCTTGGAAAGATTCCGTACTTGCCAGTATGTTGCAGAATGTTCTAGATCTGACCTGTTAGTATATATAAGCAGCACTGCACAGCGTTCTGGGTTCTTCCTCTTTCATGAGTTTGTTCTTGCGCATCTTCTGTTAATAAAGTATTGGAGTTCCAGCCTGTTGTATCCCGTGTCTTCTCTGCGAGTGCACCGAGAGAGCGACATAGCAGGAGAAAAATACAACAGAAATATTTGGCGTCGCCGACAGGATTCGACATTGATCTACCTACGAAGGGACAGTACTCTCCAGTACTCAAGAAACTCCAACTACAGAAGTTGCACCCCTTCAACTGTTGCAGCAGCGAAAGTTGACGACTGGCAATGGCAGAGACAGCGGAGCTGATAAAATTGCTTAGAGAGCAATTAGAACAGCAGAAAGAACAGATGAAGATTCAAATGGAACAGCAGAAGGAACAAATGGAACAGCAGAAGGAACAAATGGAACAGCAGAAGGAACAGATGAAGGAACAGATGAGAATTCAAGCAAAGCAACATGAAGAAGAAGTAGCAGTCCAAAGAGAGCAGATGGGTGCGTTGATGAAGATGATTCAAGTTCAGACACCGACTGGGGATTCCAGTGCAAGTACCCATCCTCACACTTCTACTGTTTCGAGTGCCGCTATTCCACCGTTCGCTGCCTTTGATTCCACTTCAGAACTGTGGCCTGACTACTGGTCAAGATTCTGCACATTTCTTGTCGCCAACGCCGTTCCTGACGACCGCAAGGCTCAAGTCTTCCTCACAAATCAGACTCCGGCTATCTACAAACAACTGGCAAATCTGGCTGCTCAACAAAATCCAAGAATGAATATCAACGATCTGACGATGGACCAAATCGTCGAGTTCATGAAAGAACAATTTGACCCAAAACTGTTCATAGTGCGAGAACGTTTCAAGTTCTGGAGCAACATGGAACGGAAGCCAGGCGAAACACTCCAGGAGCTGGCAGCCCGTATACGTCAAGACGCGGCTACCTGTGACTTTCCTTCGATCCAAGATCCACAAGATGAAGCTCTTAGGCAGAGATTCATATGTTCTGTCAACAACGAAGCTGTCTTGAAGGCTCTTTTCAAGGTCAAGGACACCGAGTTGGATTTTGCCAAGGCTGTCAAGATCGCCATAGAGACTGAAGACGCGGCAAAGGTGGCCAAGGAAACTGTCTACGGTTCCAAGCCTAGGCCGGTCAACAAAGTCAAGATGAACAACAAAGGGGGTCGACCAAAGAACCACCTGCAGTCTAACTCCACGACCAGCAATTCAGTAAAGTGCTACAGGTGTGGAAAGGCTCATAAAGCAACAGACTGCTACTACAAAGACTCCAAATGCAACTACTGTCAGAAGATAGGACATTTGGAGGCTGTTTGCAGGAAAAAGCTGCATCAACAGCAACAAGGGGGACGACATTCTGCAAAATCTTCAGTGAAAAGTATCACAAAAGCAGAGCTTGTCAAAACCATCCTCGGCGAAGTTCCCCAAGACACTCCTAGGTTGGACGTTCCAGTCACAATCCAGGATCAACAGTTCACGATGGAGCTGGACACTGCAACCACAGGAAATTTTGTTTCTGTGCCAGTCTGGAAACAGCTGGGAAAACCGAAGCTGGATGACGTCACACATCGGTACGAGTCTGCCAGCAAGCATGACCTACCCGTGTTGGGCACCTTCATGGGCCAGACTAAGGACCCAGTGACTGGTAAACAGAGCTCCATTCCCTACATCGTCACCAAGATCCCTGATCTCAACCTACTGGGACGGAACGCGATCCAGGCTCTGGGAATTTCAGTGGACAATGCCCTTGGACTGAAGAGCATAGAGAGTCAAGTCAAGAGCGAGGGTGCAAAAGAATCGCATCAGAAGACCTCCAGCACAACTTATGCTTCTCTTCAAAAGGATTGCCACACTCTCTGCGACAAGTTCCCAGATCTCTTCAAGGAAGAATTGGGATGTCTGAAGGATTTTGAGCTGGAAGTAAAGTTCAAGTCCGACGCGAAGCCGGTTTTTCACAAGGCAAGGCCGGTTCCTTTCGCTCTTCGTGATGACCTGACCAAAGGCTACGAAGAAGGCATCGCCAAAGGAGTCTGGAAGCCAGTCCAGTTCAACGACTATGGAACACCAGTAGTTCCAATTCGTAAGACAAACAGTGCAGGCGCCCTGAAGCCAAAACTGCGGATCTGTGGTGACTACTCAGTCGGGATCAACGATCAACTTGCTGATCACCGTCACCCAATGCCTCTCCCAGAGGAACTGATGCAAAAGCTGGGAGGAGGATTCGGTTACACAAAGATCGACCTCGCTGATGCCTACAACCAGATCAAGCTGGCACCAGAAAGTCAACGCAGACTAGCCCTCAGCACTCACCGTGGGGTACTTCTGCAACAACGACTACCTTTCGGAATCAAGTCAGCACCTGGTTATTTTCAGGAGATCATGGAAAATCTGACCAGTGATCTGCCTGGAGTTGCCGTCTTCCAAGACGACATACTCACCAGCGGGAAGGATGCCAAAGATCATCTGAGCAACCTGGAACGACTACTCACGCGTCTGAACGACAAAGGACTCAGATGCCGTCGTGAAAAATGCCTGTTTGCTCAACCCAGTGTGGAATACCTTGGACACACTCTATCGGCTGAAGGAATCTCCAAAGGATCCAAAGTCGAGGCAGTCTTGAAGATGCCACCACCTACGGATGTCTCAAGCTTGAAGTCTTTTCTGGGCTCAGTACAATTCTATGGGAAATTCATCCCAAACCTGGCTACTATGGCAGAGCCGCTCTACCGCCTGACAAAGAAGGCAAATCCCTGGAAGTGGGGAGAAGAGGAACAAGCAGCTTTTGAACAGCTGAAGAATGTGCTTTCCTCTGATCAAGTCCTTGTACACTTCGACCCAGAAAAGCCTGTGGGGCTGGCTTGTGACGCATCCAACGTTGGAATTGGAGCAGTACTGTTTCATCGCTATCCGGATGGAAGCGAGCGCCCAATTGCCAATGTGTCCAAGACTCTTACAGCTGCAGAAAGAAACTACAGCCAAATCCACAAAGAAGCCCTAGCCATCATCTATGGTTTGCGGAAATTCTACCAGTATCTGTACGGACGACAGTTCATACTGGTGACTGATCACAAGCCCCTGACGGCGCTGTTCGGACCAAAGAAAGGGACACCACTTCTTGCAGCTAACAGACTAGCTCGGTGGGCCCTATGGCTGAACCAGTTCGACTACACGATCGAGTACCGGAAAACTGCAGATCACAGCAATGCAGATGCCCTCAGTCGCTTGCCTTCTGGAGACGACATCGACTTTGACAGGGAGGAGAGTGGGGAAGACACGGACATGGTGTGCGCCATCCGAGTTCTCAGTCTTCAAGTCAAACCCTTCGACTCCAACATCCTTCGTCAAGAGTCAGGCAAAGATCCAGTGATAGCTACAGTGATGCGCTACGTGCGCGAAGGGTGGCCGCTGAAGTACGCTGAGATCAACGAAGAAGTCAGAAAGTTCCAGAAGTTGTCAGATTCTCTCAGTACCTGCCACGGATGCCTCATCTATGGTACAAGAGTTGTGATTCCACAAAGCCTGCAGCCCAAGATCCTTGATCTTCTGCACATCGGACACTTCGGCATGGAACGCATGAAGCAGTTGGCAAGAACTGCAGTATACTGGCCCGGTATCGACGCTGCAATAGAGATGACGAGTCGACGATGTGACTCCTGCGGCGAACATCAAAACAAGCCATCCAAACCGCCAGTTCATCCCTGGATGTTACCAGAGAAGCCATGGAGCCGAGTTCACTTGGACCACGCCATCAACTTCATGGGCACCAACTGGCTGGTGATCACGGATGCTTACTCAAAGTACCCATGCATCCACCCAACGTCATCCACGTCCACTAGAGCTACTCTAGATTTGCTGGAAGAAGACTTCGCTCACTTCGGATACCCACACACGTTGGTCTCCGACAATGCAACCACCTTTGTTTCTGAAGAGTTCCAGAGCTGGTGCAAGGAACGTGGGATCACGCACCTGACAGGAGCGCCCTATCATCCTGCTACCAATGGAGCTGCAGAACGGCTGGTGCAGACTTTCAAGCAAGCTCTCAGGAAGTCTTCTCTGCCCCCGAAGCGAGCACTTCAAGAGTTTCTGATGCAGTACCGGAGAATGCCGACATCCTGCGGATTCTCTCCGAGTGAACTCTTGATGTCCAGGCAAATTCGGACAAGGATCGACACTTTGCTTCCCTCGCCAGCACACATAGCTCAGGGCAAGCAATCCAAGGAGGCATCTAAAACTCAGGTGACTCCGGACCCTGGAGGTGTCGCCAAGGTGACCAGGCAGTACAAGGCTGGAGATCCAGTATACGCACTGTACTATGGACCTCACCATGCCAAGCAGCCCAGATGGGTACCAGCAGTGGTCAAGAAGTCTACGGGTACTCGCTGCTTCAACGTCAAGGTAGTTCCTCGTGGCCCAGTTTGGAGACGACACTGGGAACAGTTGCGCCCACGTTACGCTTCTGAAGAGGACAACGAACCTGGTGATTCAGCAGATACCTCTGAGCTCCCGATCGACCATCCCATGGAGATTCTGGAGAATGTGCCACCGACACAGAACCAGAGCAGACCACGACTGCCCAGGACCAAGCCACCTGTTCCTGAGTATGGTCCAGACAACCCCAGACGATCCAAAAGAACACCAAAACCCAGAGACAGACTTTGTTGTTGAAGTTTGTTGTGAAACAACAATTTTGGTAGGGAGGTGTTGTAGAGATCGCGAAAAGTCACTGCATTTCGATGGAAATTTCTAGACCATCCCAGAACATGCGAGTGCAGTAACGTCAGCAGATTACGTAACCTTGGAAAGATTCCGTACTTGCCAGTATGTTGCAGAATGTTCTAGATCTGACCTGTTAGTATATAAGCAGCACTGCACAGCGTTCTGGGTTCTTCCTCTTTCATGAGTTTGTTCTTGCGCATCTTCTGTTAATAAAGTATTGGAGTTCCAGCCTGTTGTATCCCGTGTCTTCTCTGCGAGTGCACCGAGAGAGCGACATAGCAGGAGAAAAATACAACAACTGTACTCTTTAACTGACCGGTAAACTACACGGAAAAGCCAGAAGATCATGTGCATACCTGCAATGTAAACAATTTGCGCACTAGATAATATTGCCTCTACTTCCTCATTCTCACATACCCAAATTCTCAAATGGTACGAAAGTTTCAGAAAATGTAAAAGTAGGACTAGAGACGACCTGAGGGGCATACCCGTTGTTCCCAAGACCGCGTGTGCTGATCTACAGTATCTTCTAAAAGTAAAAGAATGGGGTACTTAGGCTGACCTCGCGTTTAATGATAAAGAGATCGATACACGTATTTTCGAAAAGAGAGGCGGACTGAAACGTGGCCAGTACAGAACGTTTCAAGCGTGTGCCTTTACATGCACCCCGAACTGGTTTAGCGGCCTAGCTATCGACGGAGTCGCTTGACTTTGAGAAACGCACCTGTTAGTGTCACCCCAGCCAGTCCCCTCTTTCTCCGCTGAACACTGGTTGTTCAACTTGCCCGCTTTTATTTCTGAGCTACATTGTAGTCTTAATGCTGCTCAGCAGCAAGATCAAGGCTGTCAGTTTTATTTATTTTTGTTTTTGAGAGGTTCCCCCCCCCCCCCCTCTTTTACAGATCTATAACAGTGTAGAATACAGTCTGTACACTTGGCTATATCGCTGCTGCTTCCAGTAAAACCTACATTTAGCAGTGCTCATGATGTGAAATCAGGATTTGAAGAAACGGAATGGGACTCCTTCGATACTGGCACTTCCGCACTTTCTCAGGTTGTGTAACTGCACCTTCCCATATTCACGGAGCGCATTCGGCATGGATTAAGGCTAGCAGGAAACTACTTGTAAACCATGGATGTAACAGACGGGGAGTGTCGACATTATCTCCTTTGGCTGCAGCTTTCAATGCTAAACCACAGCGCAAACTGAACCTCAGCCTACGCCGCAGCAATGCCGTAAGTATTAGTGTAGACAGCACTGCTGTGTACAAATGCAGGTGCAGTGAAAGATGGTCTTGAAATTTTGTTTAAAGGCACAACAGTAAAATAAAAACAGGTTTTAGGTGTCTGTCACCTGGACAAAACAAGGAGAGGCTGCATGTATTGAGGGTCACGGATATATATGCACCATACACCTGAATTTTTTTACCTTGATATGAGTTTCATATGTCAAATTTTCCGAGCCGTAGAACTGGCACTGTATCTTTTATTTAATGTCTTATTTAATCTTTTCCTCTTGTCCACCTAAATGGTGTTGTTTATCCATCTGTTGCAGGGTTTGTTTTTGATCCCAGAGCTGCAGGACTATGCCGGGTTCTACCTCCTGCAGGAAAAAGTCAAAACAGAGGTCGAACAGTTGGTACAGGAGGCTGTGTCCCACCAACGAACTCGCAAGATGGTCAACATCTTTGATGACTTATCAGACTGCTTGTGTCAAGTTGCAGACATGGTAATTAAACTTCATCTTGTGTGTTTAAGCACTTCATAGTACATGCAGTGAACAAAGCTTTCTGGGTGAGTCTGGAGTCAAACTGGTGCATCCACTTCCCTTTGAAGTAGGTTGCCTGGATAAGCACATCCCTCTGTTGGATCTGTTTTGTGCGCGTCCATCTGTTTGACTTTGTGCAAGAAAAACAAGGGTCCGAGACAAAAATCGACGTTTGTGGCATCTTAGATGTCTGAATGGCTTGCTGATATTGGTTTTTAGATATGATTAAGTTATTTGTCCTGTCCGTCCGGCAGCCCAAGTGCGCCGAGCGACATGCCACGCACTGCAGCACATCACCAGTGCCAGGCTACGTGCCATCTGTTGAAACCATGCGGTTAAAAAAAAAAAAAAAAAACCCTACTCACTACTATGTATTGCAAGACAAAGAAAGATTTGATATAGGTCTGTTCACCTTCCCCAGCAGATCTCGCCGTCTGGTGTTCTGCACCCATTTCATGCACCTGTTAATGTAGTACCCAATATCTTAACTGTTTGCGTAAATTTCAAGCAGTCGTACAAGTACTTGGCCTGTACGACGATACGCATGCTGTGGGCACTGCGTGTCAAATATTTTCAGTAAAACTTGATACTGGCCTCCAGAACCTATAGCAGATTGCAATATTCTCTCCTGCCTACACTGTGAGACCATCTGCTCCTTGTAGAATTAGAAACATGGTACAAACTCCGGGATGATCTTAGATCTAAAACTCTGCACGCCAGGTCCAGGCTATAGCGAACCATTTTCGCCTATTTCTTCTTAGCAACGGTAAAAATAATGTTCAGCTTACCTTTCTCTCTCTCTCGGGAAGTGGAAAAATGCCTTGTTGGCACAGGATGTCTTTAAACGTGCGTTGCTACAGCCTATGGCGCAGCAGAATTCGCCACCTTGCCCCTTTCTGTCTGTAGCCATGTTTGAGACACGGCATGCTCAAAGCAAGGGACGTAACTCCTACGTATCCTCGCGTTTTCCGTCGAGTTCCCTTGTCTTATTATCTACGGTCTTTGTTTGTACTGCTTGAAAGAAAGCTTTGGATGGGTTCTAAATTGCTGCGGTGCGCTGTACCGGTATTTGTTTTCACACCGACAAAACTGTGCTGCTAAACACGGGACTGTGATTCTTCCCCAACTGGTGAAATTGTCACATTTTACAAGTTTCAGGGGTGTCAGTGCTGTTCTCTTCAGATAAAACGTAGACATTAGACAATTCTGCTGGAAAACAATTGCTACCAATCAGCTGTTTGGATGATACGCGGCTATTACTGATTGATTTGTAGAAATAGTTGCTTATGAGCACATTTTTGTCAGGGATAAACTTGTGCAGGATATGCTTGTTATTTTTCCACATGTTTCAGGCTGATTTTGTGCGTATGGCTCACCCTGACCGTAGATACAGTGAAGCTGCAGAGGACACCTGTGTGAAACTTTCCAGCTTGGTGGAAACGTGAGTGGTGCCAGAACTAGAAGATACAAAGAAAAAATACAAGTTTTCTCACAACTTAATATTAGCAGAGTCAACTCATCCTTGAGGTAGCAAGGATGTCAAGTTGAGTGCATGTTATACAGTACCATGCATTTCATGTGTACCTATGCTGTTGGATGCCACAGAGACAGTCTGTTTTTGAAAGATTCTCTACCTTCAACTCAATTCAAGAAACAAACTAACAAAGGACTCTTGACTTTCATCTGCACCATGGCAGTCACCTGTTTCACGGTTCTCTATTCTAAGTGGCTTGGTTAGGCCTCACATTTTGTTCAATTGATTCTAACATTTGAAGGCTTTTAGAACCCACTGATCAGTTCTATATTTTTATGTGGCATTGTAAACCTGTGTGTCGCCATACCACAGTGGTGCTGAGTTTCCTCTGGTGAGCTGATAGGGTGATACTTGTATAGTACAGTGGTACATTTGATTTACTTTTATTTTTTTCAGGCTGAACACTAACACTGCTATTCACAGTGCTCTGAAGCATGTTCTTGATCATGGAGATGTCATGGCTATGGATGAAGTCGACAAGCGAGTGTCTGAGCTTTTCATGTTTGATTTTGAACAGAGTGGGATTCACCTTGAGGAGGGCAAGGTAAAATGTTTCCCTGTTTCAGACTTGATCATTTATTTCGATTACAGGCAAATGTATATAGTGATTTTTTTATTTTTTTTATTTTTTAATAGATTGCCACTTTTAGAAATCTTGTGATATATATATATATATATATATATATATATATATATATGTTATATATATATTCCTGTAGCACCATACTTCAATAGGTTTTCTAATTTTTTCACCTTGATAAATTATCTCTCTGTCTAAGCATCATTTATTGTTATGTATCTCCATTGTGTTTGCTGCAGCGAAAGCAGTTTGTGGAACTAAATGAGAGCATCCTGATGTTAGGGAGTTACTTCCAGCATGGCACACACAAAGGAACTGCTGTACCCAAGGACAAACTGCCGGAAAACCTCCGACATGTGTAAGTCCAATGCTGTTGCCTTTTTTTTTTCTTTTTTTTTTGAAGATATAATTTTAAGTGATGCACTTTTTAGCACTTGGCGTTGACACATTCTTATTTTTCAGCAATGCTCTTCTTTTTTTTAACCATCCATTCCAATTACTACCAGTAAAAATGCTGCTCTGCAAATTAGTGCCTTTTCATCTGTTTCTGAATGGCACTTCTGTAGTATTTGACCTCCCCCCCCCCCCATCTCTCCCCCCCCCCCTCCTACACCTCACTAACACCCTCTAGGTGAATAGAGATTACATAGATATAATTATATACCATATGAATTTCGGTTGTGCAGATTTGGTCTTGATGGGGACAACATTTTAGTGACAGGATTGTTCTCTGACCACTACAGTGATGCGGTGAGTGTAGGCAATGCATTTGACAGAATTGTATCGTAACTGTTTTACAAAAACCCTTGTCCAGTTAACTTTTTCGCTACGCGCGCCTCGAACCTCGGCTGTTCCCAGCGCACTCGCGCTCAGTCTCACCGCACATCCGTTGCGTACGTAGCATTTTTAGCAGTTTTCGGATTTTTTGTTCACCACTTTGGCAGTGTTTTATGCCCTAGTGTTTGGTATGGATGGAAAGTTCAACATTAGCACTTTCAGAAAAAAATATTCGCCTGTGTGCTGATTTCACAAGAGAGACACCAGAACATGCTAAACAACACGTGAAAAGTAAACACAAACAGACATTGTTTTCATGCAGCTGTGTTATTACAGAACAGAAGCGATCGTCTTTTCAACAATGTTTTTTGTGTCCTTACCTTGGAAATGGTTTGCAAAAATTCAGAACTGTATACCAGGTAACATTTTGTAGTTAGATGAAGAAAATCCTCGAAACAAACACACTTTTCACGAGTTCACTCGGCACTGTTTAGATCTAGCAGCGCTGGCCCATGTTTCAAAGTCGAATAGTGCGACTTGATTTGGTCCGATATCCAGCACGTCATTCCTTATTATCAGCGTCATCCGCTCCTTCATCTTCACTTTCTACAGGTAAATCCCCCTCTTCGTCCGATACCTCAGCTTGAACCTCTTAAATTGTAGTGAAACGCGCGCACATGTTTTTTTATTTCTTGGTGCCGCCATTTTGTTTTCCTGCAAACTCGGTCACATTCCATTCTGCAAGTGGGTCAAGGAAAAGTTCCAGAAAAAAATAACAGACCTTTTCTGTAAAGGCCCAGTAACAGCAAATTTACTCGTCGATAACCACTGAAAAATTATAGCAAGAGTTGCCTCTCTTAGACCGCAGAGGTGTGGAAGGGGAATTTTTACAGTACGTGTCACAGCGCGCGATGTGCCCCGTACAACGCAGACTAGCGAGTGGCACAGCTCGGGATGTGCCGCGGACAGAGGGGAAGACAGCATGTCACATGGCCGCATGTGACGCGGTGCGAAAAAGTTAAACGGAGTAATGCTACCATTTTTGTGCTCACAGATCGTTCTGAACTACCTTCATGGTACCCCTTATCACACCAATCTTAGGTGCGTGGACAGCGACAGCATCTGTAATGCTGGCATTGAGCCAACAGAAACGTACGCGATGATGCGGCGACTACACTGCACTTCAGTAGTGTACCAACAGTCGTAGAATTTGAATGTGCGACCGTTTGCGCGAAGTGTAAACAACATTGTGTAGCATTAAGAGCTGTACTAATCATCAAGATACGTAGAGTATTTTGAGTGTGCAGGTGCACTCACAAGCAAAACCTTTCCGAAAGTTAGTTGGCTTAGTAAAATGGAATTAGCCTTTTAAGATGACAGTATGTGTAGGAGTTTCCACCAGTCCTAGGAGACAACCGCACAACAACAAAAAAATCCTGTTGGCTCGTCTGTGGTCTTCCTAGCTGTACACACTGCTCCTTTCTGTATAATGAGTCTTATCTGCTACACATCCTAAGTGAGAAGGGTATTATGGAATGGTACGCAGTTGATTAACACTATCGGTACTGTGTTTACATTCCTGGAGTTGAATAAAGTAGAAAAGAAGGGGGAAAATTATGAAAAATTCATAGCATATGCGATGCTCCCCGAGATGGGGGTACACCGGTCACAGCGGGAAGTTCCGATGCCAGAGCGAGTGAGAGAGAGAGAGAGTAAACAATAACCACTTATGGCAGCTTGATACGCTAAGCCTTGCTATTGGCAGCTGTTTAACTCGCCCTATTCTGGTGCACTTTCACTATAAACATAGGCATCTGCATCATAATATACGGCCACGGCCTTTACTCGTGCAAGCCGGACACTAGGTGGGTGCCAGTGGTGTATGTTCCTTTACAAGTGCATATACGATACTGCATTGAATTAGATTGCTACATAGTTTGCTACATTTCCCCCTACATTGTTTGCTACATTTCCCACGCAGGGAGGCGTTATTATATAGCATGGACTCCACTGCCAGCGTACAGATAGTAGCTATTCAACGATAGTGCTACCACACTTGTCTCTAACCGATCAGATTGATTGGCAGTATTAGTCCTCCAGTTCATGAGTGGGGAACTTCTATATTTAGCTATGTCTGGTTGTAGACTTTCAGGGCTATACGATTCTCTGTCACTGGACCGTGCCTTGTTTTCTGATATGCCATCTACACCCGTGACAGGTACGAGAAGCGGCATACAGGATTTTCCTCTATCCTGACCCCCATCAGGACAAACTACTGACAGCGTTGTTGTCAGCGCGACATCAACTGGCTAACTTGGTGGGTTTTCCTACCTATGCGCACCGAGCTAACCGAGGGACCATGATGGAATCACCAGGTATTTTCTGCATCCATCCAGTTTGAATAGATTGTAATTGTCTTTTGTTGTTTGTATTGCACCCCACATAGATGTTAGAGCTGATAACCAACAAAAGTGTTAACCATGCAGGTATATGTGTCATACTAATGCATTATAGTTACACACGTTATCGTTACATACATTGATTGGATAACATAACCTTAGTATGTCTCTTTGTTTGCTGGTGTGTATGAATTAGAAGTATTAAATAATTTATCCCTACGTAATACCTGTAGGACAGCTTTTGTTCTGGCACATTTGACTTGAGCTCTCACATGTAAGGTGTTTTTCAGAGGCTGTGATGAGTTTCCTCAACCTTCTTTCTGACAAACTCAAGCCCAGGTGAGTGTCCTGAGGGAGTTGGTGGACCTTTTGAATTGTAACACCCTTCGTCTACTCTGAAGGTGATTTCAAAAAGCAGAAGGCAAGAAAAAGAGACTGTACTTATTTTTACAACAACCTGCAAGTCCAGTTTCAAATTAGCTTAATGTCAGAAGTTATAGAAATATGGGGATATTGCTGTAAATCTGCACAAGTCTTTTGCTTCCATCACCCTATGTTTCCTGTTTGCTGCTTGAATTTTTTTCTGCACTGATGCAGTCACCTTTTCAACGCTAAATTAAGTTCAGTTACCCTCACTCCCTTAACACATAGCAGAGTGTGAGGTTTGAAATTTACAGCTGCATGTGCGCCCCCCCCCCCCCCCCCAAACCTGTTATGCATCCTGTGTTTGTATTAAATGTAGTCGAGTTTGTATTTGTGGTTTTGGCTTTGTCCTGAGATGTTTCAAGTGTCCTCATGTGGTTCTGTCAGGGTGGAGAAGGAGATGGCAGAAATGCTACGACTGAAGCAAGAACAAGGTGGACAGGGTCAGGTAAGTCAGTTTGTGTTTTAACTCTTGGGTCGTTCAGCCCTGATCAGTTCACCAGAAAAACCACTAATAGGTCAAAATTTTGGTAATTTTTCTTTTCTGTAAAGAAACTTCTGCCAACTTATATAGCAGCCCCTCATATTATTGTTGTGGTTTGGATTCAGGGTACTTGATATGTGTTTAAATTGATACAGTATTTCAATGTTTTTTTAACACCTCAATGGTAGCATTTCAGGGTTTGAAATTATCAACAATTTTTTTTCTTGCCAGCTGATTACACACCTTGAATTTGAAAATAAATATTTGATGTACACGTATTTCATATTTTCACCAGAAAATCAATGCATGGGACACATCCTACTACTCTGCTCTTGGAAGACAAAAGAGGTAAATTTAATAATAATACTAGTAGTGATAATGATAATACTATAGTAGACTGTTACTGTGGATGGTAATAAATCTAATGCTCCAGAAATCTCAAAAAACTTTACTTTGTCATTGTGCATTCAGCTACAGTGTGTCGGTGCTGTGTTAGAGTGTGTGTGTGTGTGTGTGTGTGTGTGTGTGTGTGTGTGTGTGTGTGCATTCTGATGCTTGCTGCTTTTTTGTGGTTGCTTTTTTGTTTGTTTTGGTTTTGTTGTTTTTGTCACTTTGATATGTCTGAGAGCTGTCATTGAAATTTTTACGTAGTTTTGTCATTTTTGAAACAATGACACATTGGTATGTCTTTAAGGTGGTGGCAAAATGAATTTCCCTTTGGGATTAATAAAATCTTGAATTGTATTGAGTCAGAGATCAAGTTTGTATCAGCGCACTGTAAAATCACTTTGTTGAATTTATTTGGTTTCAGGTGTTCTGTGAGTGCTAATGACATTGCTCCCTACCTGTCCCTGGGCTGTGTGATGTCAGGACTGGACAACCTGTTCACAGCGCTGTGTGGTGTTAGCCTGCAAACAGTTGACATGGAACCTGGAGAGGCCTGGCACCATGATGTCCACAAACTGGTACAGTCTTCTCTTTTTATTTTCACCAAAAGTATGTGACTTTTCTTTGATGCTACATTGCTCCATGCTTAAATAATGATAGTTTATCAAAAACTTTCCAGAATGTTGCAAAATCACACTAACTCGTACATGTTTCATGTCAAGGCATCATGTTCCGCATTATACGTTTGTCATCCTTGTGGTGGTAGTCAACTGTGTACTCATCTTGCTACAAGTACATGTACATGTAGTTGGTGCATCTGTTTTTGTATGCCAGTAGCTCTGTAAAATCAGATGGGAGTAAATGATACAAATGCACACAGCAATCATATAAATTCATTGCGCAAAGGGAATTTAGAGGCTGATGTACCTGTAGTGTTTGTTCCTCTTTTGTCTGCAGGCTGTGGTACATGAAAGGGAGGGGACTCTTGGCTACATCTACTGTGATTTCTTTGAGCGACATGGCAAACCTAACCAGGTGATCGAGCTAAGACAATCATGTTTTCACATAAATTGCAGTGCATTCATTAACCCTGGTGGTGCTGAGAACAGAATGTTCCAGGCTGCCTCTATGGCTTTTATTCAGCATAAGACAAATTAATTCAGCAAGAGCAACATTAAGAGATTTCAATGTGTTTTGGTGTGAGGATTCAGCATCTAGAGACAAATCTGAAGTGTTCATATGATTCAGAGAAAAGAAAATTTTTCTTACATGTCTTGCTGTGAAACATGTCAAAAACATTTAAAATGCTCTGCTTTGCTTTACAAGGGCATAAGCAAGAATTCTGCTGTTTGCCTCCCGTGCATGAAAAGCTATTTTATATCATGAGCAAGCATTGTGATGAAAGTACTTTGTGGCGTGCAGGACTGTCACTACACCATCCGAGGTGGGCGTCAGTTGAAGGATGGGAGCTACCAGCTGCCAGTGGTGGTTCTGCAGTTGAACTTACCCAGTCCACAGAGTTCAACTCCAACCCTGCTGACACCTGGCATGATGGAGAACTTGTTCCATGAGTTTGGCCACGCCATGCACTCAATGCTTGGTCGCACCAAGTACCAACACGTCACTGGTGAATATTTCATTGTGTTCCTATCTTGGTGTTGAACAGTCAGTTTGACTGGTTGCACTGATGCATAATACTGGCTGTATATGCATTCTCAGTCACAAAACACCAACTTATCTGTGGTACATGTACATGCTAGCTCCAGGGACTAACTGGCAGATGCGATAAGGTCTTAACAGGGTCTTTTTTTGCATGTAGGTGCCAATTCTGTTGTCTGGGTCATGGTAATACACACAAAATGCATGTCTAGCAAGTGTATATATACATGTATGACTGTCAAAGAAGAGAAGATATACCAAGGTCAGTGAAATGTATACATGTACTCAAGTTGTTGGTGTAAATGTCATGTGCTTCACAGAGGCAGGAGAGGCATTCCAAAGTTTCACACGTAAACATGTACCATAAAGACAGTGTAGTACATATTTGACAATGACATCCTTACATGCTGTAGCCGCAAAATAGTATTTGTTGCTTGCGCGGCGTTAAGCCCTAAATAACTAACTAACCTTACACACTCAGCTTTTCTTTCTCCAACAGGTACAAGGTGTCCAACTGACTTTGCAGAAGTGCCGTCTGTTCTTATGGAGTTCTTTGCCAGTGATCCTCGTGTAGGTATTTCGTTACATATAATTTAATAGGTTTGAAGATTCATGCAGGTGTTTCAGTGGACTGTGAGATTGTATGTTTATGAAATTCATAATGACCCTTCGCACCACTTGATTGTAATGTGTTCATGTCCAGTGTGTGAGAGAATGCATGTGATTCACGTGAGCCAAATATTTGGGATAAAGCGCCTATATTAATGAGCTTCTTTTCATTATTATTATTGATTAGTCAGCTTTTAATCTTCAGTTAAAACGCTGTTCCTGGGGTTTTTGTTGTTGGTTTCACAAGGACTGTCAGCACTGTCAAGTCAAACTGCAAGTAAGAGGTTTTCTGCTCATGTTTCAGGTGATACAGTCGTTTGCATATCACTACAGAACAGGAGAACCTCTGGCTGCTTCAGCTGTACAGGATATGTGTGCTTCAAAACACCTGTTTGCTGCAAGTGTATGTGATCTTGTGTCCAGGAGTTATGTGGAGTTGATAAATTATTTTGTAACACTGCTGTCTTTCCTCATTGACTGGAAATTTGGGTGTAAGCATTCAAACATAGCTGCCCTCCTCTGGGATTTTCTGGGAGTCTTCTCAAGTTCTGGATTTAAAAACCTGTCCTGGAATTCCAGATCTCTGAAGAAATGCCCCTTTCTTAAAATTTCAGTGAAATGTTTTGTTTTGTTGGGTTTTGTGAGGGGTGGGGCCCTTATTCTTTTTCACCCTGTTCAATGGAATATTCGTTTGTGTGTTTCTTTAGGGTACCATATTTAGAAAGAATGCATTAATCTTTGACACCAGTACCAAATGTGTGAATTGTGTCACTGAAAAGTGAGGCATTTCCCCACATTTTTGTGTCCTTTTCCGGGGCTTTCGGTGATGACATGCACAAGAAAATCAATTATTCTCCATAAGACTTAAAGCAAAATTTTGTGAGCACTATGGCGGGCCCCCTCTGATACGACAATTATGTTTCTGTTGATAGCTATAGCTGCAGCTATGCTGCTCATCTCTAATGGATTATCGGTAGTAATTTTTTCTTTCTGAGTTGCAGTCACTTTTATACCTGCATGTTGTGCAAGTCTTGGGATCCTGATCTGAAAATAAATTATGATGGCCAACAGGAGATACATTTTTCTTTCCAATAGGATCTTCAGCAGCAGACATTTTACTCAGCACTAGACCAAGTGTACCATGGCCCTCACCCATTACCAGGACCCTCTACAACGGCCATATTGTCAGATGTACAGGCTTGTTATACCAGCATACCTTATGTACCTGACACCGTAAGTGCAGATTGGTCATTCCAGTGATGAATGTAAAACATGCTATTCATTATCAAGAAGGTTGAAGTAGGTCAGTCAAGTTTTGGAAAAATGTCTCCATCTGCAAAATCAGTCTTGTTTTTCTGTTGTGGGCATGTACAGTGTTCTTTTGGGTTTTTGTCAGTGTTCTTTTGGGTTTTTTGTTCAGTAGCTGGTTTTACAGGTTACACTATTTGAAATAATTTTTTTCTGTCTCTAATCACAGGCATGGCAGTTGAGATTTGGGCATCTTGTGGGTTACGGAGCACGGTACTATGCTTACCAGATCTCTCGTGCAGTGGCTGCTCGACTCTGGCATACATGTTTCAGCACTGACCCATTCAACAGGTGGGCATCATCTCAAACTGTACTTTTGGCTTTCATGTGGGTTATTAGCATTGCTGCTAGAGATTTCACAGTGCCAGTCCTTGTGGTCCACAGTGTTTAAAGGTTCAGTCAGACCTGACGAACTGCAAGAGCCTCTTAGACAAGTACCAGCCTTTCACAAGGTCATTTCAGGAAATAACGTATCAGTGTCATGGATGTTTGTGGCCTTCTTAAAACAGGGTGTTTACTTATTCGGGTGGCTGCTACGACATGTTCCACTGTCACCATGTTTGTTTGGTAGGGTAGCCGAGTGTAAGAGACGTGAAAAGCTTGTTCCAAAACCAGCTGAGAGATCACTGTGATGCTGTGCTCTGGATCTCATGATGGTGGAAGGGAATAGTAACTTACTTGTACATTTCTGTCACAGAAGTATGGGTGAGCGGTATCGCCAGGAGATGTTGCAGCATGGAGGGGGACGTCATCCTAGTGACTTGGTGCAAGGTCAGTTGATTGGCTTCATCAGTATTTCAAACAAACTGGTTGGTTTGTCAACATTACTGTTTGTGGCTGTCTACCCGTTATCTGTTGTGTGATTTGAACAATGTAGTGTGGAGTAGACGTGGACAGCCAGATGGAAAATAGAATTCCATTTAATGATTTTACAGTCTGCTCTGTCATTTGCTATCCTTTATTTATTCATGTGTGTGTGTGTGAACAAGATGGGTGCAGTGCTGATGTGATTATAACATTTATTTATTTGAAATATTTGTTAATTTGGTTCACTTAAAGCTTTTAGCACAAGTGGCTTGTACAGTGCAGACCAAGATATGCTTGATCACAAAATTTGGTATGTTTTGCAGGTGTGCTTGGTGAACGGCCATCAGTGGAGAACCTTGTGGACTCTCTCATCCATGACCTGGATGTGAACCAACAGCATCTCTACAGATAGCAACAGCTGTGCCATCTGACTGAAAATCTGACTCAGAATTTTATTTCAGCCAGCCAGCCAAGACTCAATGATCCTAACAATGTGTGCAGCCTGTGCAAGCATCTTCATAGTATTGTTAGGATGTGTCAGATGACAAGAGCTGGAATTGTTTTGCATTCATTCACGAGTGCCTGACAATATGTGTATGCATTTCAATGGGTGATATCTATGACTTAGTGTACTGGAAATTGTGGAAAGCCCCATGTTGTACTGGTATTAAATCAAATCTGAACTGTTGAGATTTGAATCATGTTATCAGGATGTGTGAGTTGTCTGTGATTTGGTCTTGAGTATTGTGCTGTAACTGTGGGTAAACCACACCATCCTTACCTTCACTGTATGTCGCCCCAAAACTTGACGCTGTACATTATGGGTGCAAACGCACCAATACTTTAAAGGAGTAAACTTGCATGCTGTACAGCTTGGGCACAAATGCATCCACGCTTTTAAAGAAAGGAAAAACACATTATCACTCGATGTACGTCACAGTTGCACTCGCCCAGACTTTAAAAAGAACAACCTACCTTACATCAAAATCGCTTGTAGTTATACAAACACTAATGTAATGGTCTGTATAGGCCCACTGTATACAGAAAAGCCACACAAGCCATACACTTTTCTTGGGTATAGTGTTTTTCACACATTTTGCCAGAACTGGTATCATTGCCGTAGCAGCCCACCATTTCAATAACACCCAGTTTCAATCTGCGGCGACATTCTTTTGGTCACACAGACATCTGTTGATATTTCTGTTAGTTTCTTTCTTGTATACCCTTGAGAATCCTTATGAAGCATGGGTGAGTTTGCACCCACAATGTACTGTGAGGGTCGCCATGTTTTTCTTATCTGAAAATATGGGCGAGATTTCACCTATGCTGTCAGGTGTGCAGGTTTCCTTCTTTAAAAGCACACGTGTGTGTGCACATACATTATATAGGGAGGGTGATATTGGGTTGTTTTTTGTTATTCTTGTTTACCACTGAAATTGCACAAGTTTTGGTGAGCACTTTCCCAATAACCATACTGACAAAAGTTTCGTGGATCTAGTATAGAAACTGACTTAGCTACAGCCGTTCAAATGATAGTGTGGGTGCAATTGCACCCACAACGTATGGTGAAGGTTGTTGGGTGCAAAAGAAAACAGCACTAACACCTGCACAAGTTTCTGTTCACTATCGACATACAACTCCCTGTATCACAAAGAACAGGCACATTTGGTCAACATTTCATCTCTTCATATCTCTTTTCAGTAAATAAAATATACATACAGCATTCATGCAGTCATGAAACAATGGTTTGGAAGAATGGCTTCAGGACTAAGCCATTACAAGTAACTACACCCTCAAAATGGGTGGAGACTCACGCAGACACAACAATTATCATGGAAACTATGAAGAATACCGGCAGTCATTGCGTAATGTGTGAAGATCTTATTTTAGTTAACTGACAAGCACAGCTTCAGTACCTGTATAACCAACATGGCACCAAGGCTGAGCGCACAAATAGAAACACCTATGGCCTAAACTGTAAACTGACGTTAAAAGAAGAAAATGTATCTCTGCGAGAAGACTATTACCCTCCAGGTACAAATAAATATCAGTCACTAAACATGCACGAAGTTAGACAGGTTTCATTTACCAAACGATGCAGATTAACTTTTCTCCCCTGACATGACGGGTATTGCACACTGTAATTGTAAAGTCACTTGGTGCCAAACCCTCTAACAATATGTTGCATGCATTCTGACCCTGACACGGACACAGCAAAATCCCGGTCACATCTAATGTTTTTAACTTTCACCTATAAATCAAAAAGCTGCTGAAGACAAAAACATAAGAAACACTAAGCAAACATACTGCATGCAATGAAATAATGGTTTGGGAAAAAATGGTTCCAATACAGCCGTTGCTAAATACAGTAGTAAAATCTGTACACAAGATCCTACACAAGTTACTGTTCAATTCATCATCAACATAACACTTTGACTGCTGATGCGTGCTATGAAGGTGGTGATTTGCACAGATCCATGAATGGCTAAAAACAAAGTCCCTGAATGATTGCAAATTTAAGTTAGGAAGAACATAACTGCAAGAACTTCACATACACAGATTCTCTTTTTCTTTTGACCAAAGATTACCCCCCATAAACATACATCAGACTGCCAAAGAAGAAAAACTCGTGCATGAGGAAAAAGAAAAAAATGTCTGCTGTCTGCATGATGGAGTATGAACTGAATCCTGGTCCAAAAATCAGAGTCCAAACAAGCAGTCGTCATCATATTGATGGTGTGGGAGCTGCAAGCTGTCCTCACGTCATACGGATGCTCTGTATGATTTGGAAAACAGCTGAAAAGGAAAGAGACCTCGAGTTTCAGGATGCGATATCAGCTGTTTCCAGTAGCACTAGTAGCTAAGGCTAAATACAATTCAACCCATCCCAACTTGTAACCCCTTACCTCTTTCATCATCTTCATTCTTTTTCAAAAACATTCACAAATTATTTCATTCTTATGCCAAACTTCTCTATATACCAAAGTCAAAACCAACCCAGACTTCTCAATGATGAAAGATTTGTTTGACTAGATGCTCTGTTTACATTTTTACTGTAACAGCTGGCAATGTTCTCACGTTCACAGCAACTACGCAGCTTTGCCTCTGTGGTGATGGAAAAATAATGAAGCTGTACATTCACTGACAGCACAATGTCAGCAGTAAATTGTCTCTTAGACTCCTGCTGATTTTATTTATTATTTCTATTTTATTTTTTTATTTTTTATTTTTTTTTTGGGGGGGGGGGGAATATTGTTGTTTTGAAAACCCCACCCAGTGTTTCTAAATCCGATGCAGGAAAGTAATCATAAGCAGAAGGAGCCATTTTTATTGGTAACCTTTTTATTTATGCGTAACCCCTGAAATGCTGCTGCCAGCACTACTAAAAAAACAAACTGCCATTGAAAGCATGACCCAGGAGCAAAAAATATACTGATGTATTATTATTTCAACAACATCAAACTGTCAACAAAGGATGTTTAGAGTTGATAGTGCCTACACTCATAAGTAACAGAAATCAACACACTGTTCCAGAAAATACATCTTTAACTCTGAACGGGTAACTCCCAGAAATACAGTCTGATAGTAATAAAGGCTCGAAAGGGACATTACAGGACATTGCTAAATGTAGTATGTCTAAAGCAAGGCAGGATCAAATTCTGATTCTCACCCTAATTCACTAATTCAAGGTGGGTGTGGCAGTGTCGGATGGATAGACAGTATGTGGATGTGGCATTAACTTTAACTTGGGACTTTTGAAAGCAAAGATCGAATTTTTTTTTATGTGAACGAGAATTTCAAACAAACATACTTTGACTCAAGAATATCGAGTCGTTACAGATTTGAAACATGTATGCGTTGCTGCCAAGTTATGAAGGCACACTGAGAGGATCTAACTTTCCACAAACCTGAGCCACACACGACGAACACAAACAGCGCCAACAATGCAGGTCCGACGGGGTATTTCTCTTCTGATGGTTTCTGAAACAAAATCATGAAATTATTTGAGACAGGATCGCAGAGGAAGCACAGTGACAGCACGGTATCTGAGGTGCCATCTGGAAAGCCACGCAAGACGTAAGCTAGTGTCAACGAGTGAGTACAGTACAACACCGTGCGCAATAAGTACATACCAATGTTTTCGGAACGTTTCCCCGAGTGTTGATATTTTTATGGTGCTTTTCATTCGCAATTCTCATCCGCTGTTTGCTCGGCATTTTTGTTTCAGTCACGATTACCACTACAAACGAAAAGAAATCGTCCCGTGTGTTGGGCTTGCCACGATACACTCGGCTTCTGACCTATGCAAAAGAGGCACGTCGAAGTATTCATCCGCAGTCCACCCTAAAAACAGCTCAGGGAATTATCGACGAAAGCAAGAACATGATCAGCTAAATATTTCGTTCTTAAACAAAAACTGTCTTTTGAATGCCCAAACGGATACTGTAGTTTCAGATTCTTATCACACAAGTGCACTATTTTATGACTAAAGCCACTGGAAAGATGACGTATGCATGCGAGACTTTGCGAGGTTACAGACCGCAAAATGGCGACCTCCTTTGCACGTGTGTTACACTAGTTGGCACTTTTTCGTGTAGTTCATGTCTTCTTCCCCTTTCACCCTGGCTCTTGACACTTCTGATGGTTTTCAGATGTCACCATCACTATTTCTTTGAGCGTTTTACCCTACAAAAGTTTGCAATTTGACAAGTGAAGTCCCTTCTTGCGACACCAAATAGCTTACCAGCTGACGCATGATAAAACTGTTAAACAGTATCACCAGAGACATACATAACATTTTTATGAAATGATGTCCCTGGTACAGTTAATAGTCACATTAGTGAGATAGAAACGTCCACGAGGTGGCATACAGAGCGCAAGACCTAAGATGTACAAATACAAACTCTCATACCTGAAGCCTTAGCTGGGGGGGGGGGGGGGGGGGGGAGGCTGTGATTGTGAAACTGAAAGTCTTAGCTGTGACAGAGAGTCGTCATGCAGATTAATATTATCCGCTGGATACATTTACAACTAATGTTAGTCCTGAAACATTTAAATAAAAGGACACATTTTGCAGTAACCCATAAGCGGGATGGATACTGTGAAGCACCAAAACTATCAGATAAATGTGATTGTATAAGTTACAGCACGTGTTGAGAGTTTTTACCAGAGTCTGACCTCTGTTTCTGATTACGTTTTCTGGCAGTTCGGGGGTCCGAAGGAGTTTGGATCGTCAATGGTCCACCTGGGCATGATCCGACGCCAAAACACACATGGTAGGTTAAATGTTAATGATAATTAACATGTAGCCCAGACGCCTGTAACACTAAAATGAATACTCATGCCACACAGGGCAGATTTTTTAACTTTCTGATCACTTTGTCAGACACATATTCTGACATGTTAACCTACAGGTGTGTGTTAGTTTACCAGAGTATTCACTCACTTTGATTGGCTATCCTATGACCTGTCACTGAGTCACGAACTGGCTACAGGTACAATATGTCAGTTGATATCAAGAGTGGCATAACTAACAGCTGCTTACCGGCTACAACATATATTAGTGTTCTTGTAAGTGATGAGCTTTTCGTTTTCTGCCTGGTCCTGTTTCTAGTAGTTCTGCTATCATGCCTCGGGAGTCAAGCATATGACTTTAAAACTAAAAGCTATTAGTCACCAACAATGCTAACAATAATGATGAACTTTAATGTCCCACATGGGGGAACTTGACTTTGACACTCCAGTATGTATGATAACATCAGCAAAAGCAGTGTAAACATAACTCTGAACTTAACGAAACACAACTGCTCAACATGTGTAAGCAATTTAACAACAGCAACAGCCAGCAGACTAGTCGTGGAAATATTGTACGTTATTCTTCATTGTCAGCATTTGGAATAAAGCAGGGCTTAAAATGTTCCGCCTTTTGGTGTATTTCCACGTTTGGCGAACCCTAGACCTTGGCCTGAGATCAGCTCTGTGGTTTGCAGCTCTTGGTGAGATTCATGGCAAATTGATTAGTGTTCCCAAGTGACTTGTCATGCAACATGCTACTGACTATTTGAGATTCTGATTCATAAACTTATTTCGGTACATCTTTGAGATGATCTGTCAGTGTCACTTGCGTCATGTTTATCACTTATTGTGCTGGTATAGAGTGTTTTGTGTGCATTTTGGCACAAGAGTATGATCTGCATGTATGTATTGTATTGTTTGCTCAGTGACCAAAGCAAGACGTGTCGAGCATTGTCATACTCTCCAGATGGCCGCCTCTTTGCCTGGGCAAATGCTGACTGGTGAGTTAGAGACCATTCGGCTTTCTGCTGTAGATGTTTTCCCCTGCAGGGATGACCATTTGCTTAACTTGTAACCACACACACACACACACACACACACACACACACACACACACACACACGGGAGCGATACAGCGAAAACATCCCATACTGATCATACAGATTTTTTGTATAGGCGTATGGCTGTTCATATGCAAATGGTATACAGACTTACCTCTATTTACCTCTGTGGTTTTGCCACTATGTAAACTGGAAAATAATACAATGTCAGCCTAAATACTCCATCTATCTCGAGGCAGCAGTATGTGAGGCGTTTGAAATATTTCCTTGTCTGTGTTGTAAGGTGTACTGGTACGTGTACCCAAAGGAGCCGAATGGTAGTGCTGGACTTCATTTTCAATGCTCGAGTCCTGAGTTTGATTTTCAGCTGGGGCCAAATATATATATATATATATATATGCTGGTCCTGTTCTCATTGCTCTGTCGTTTGATCACCTATACGTGAAACACCCAAACACCCACCCACCTGACGTGCACACACAGGTGTTTGAATCTTTGATTATGTGCCTTAATTATCGTCAGTTTTCTGTGCTTCCGTGGCTTGCAGTGTTTACATCATGGACACATCCACCTTTACAGTGACACAGCAACTGCAGCAGACGCGAGTGTCAGATATGATTTTCTCTCCTCAGGGTAATGTGTTGGCCACCTGGGGAGCCTACTACAGTGAGTTGTGCACTTTATTTTTGCCCGGCCTTTTTATTCTTACTTAGATAAATACCATCCCTAGTTAATGTGGGTTGTGTTACAATTAAATGCCATATCAAATAACCCCGGCCTGGGAAAAGAAGTTTCAGTATTTTTAAAATTGCCAGCTTTCACCCATGTAATACAATTACAGCTGACCGTGATGGGAAAGGAGGCCAGCCCAACCTGATTCTTTGGGACTCTGCAACAGGAGCAGTGCGTAAAGCGCTCATTCAGAAAAAGCAGATTGGTTGGTGAGTGTACGATGTGAGGACAGTGTATGAATTTTTTTCTAATTTCACCGCTTACTTGTATTTTAGTAAGTGTGGTTTGTTATTAATTTTAGTTGCCTGCCCAGAATGAAAAGGAAACGGTAATGACTGCGAAGTGGTTACAAGTTAAGCAAATAAAAGCGACATAAAAGGGACAGAAACCACTTAACTTTCACAAAGGACGGCACAGGTCAATGTTTCGGCTTTCGCCTTCTTCAGGACATAAACAAATGGGACATAACTTCAACAAAGAAACAAAAGGTAACTCTGCGGACGTACTGACATACACTGCGCGTGGGGGGGGGGGGGGGGGGGGGTTGGCGAGAAAAGGACCAGGAAAAATAGTAAAAATATCACAACACCCATCCTTTGGTGACAAAAGACCATGGACTGTGTGTGAAAAAAAAAAATGGGCAGAAAAGAACAAAAAAGAATAGTGAAAATTAGCAGTCACAACACCCATCCTTTGGATGTCACCAATACCAATACGTTTATGTCCTGAAGAAGGCGAAAGCCGAAACGTTGACCTGTGCCGTCCTTTGTGAAAGTTAAGTGGTTTCTGTCCCTTTTATGTCACTTTTATTTGCTGCCCAGAATGATTCTGAAGACGTGCTGTCGTAACCAGCACTAACCATAGCCCACTTTCAGGTGTGGTAAGACTTTTACTTACAGAGAGATACTGCTCTGTAGTGATACAGTGTTGTGTATTTTCTCTGTACAAATGTTATACATGTACGTGTATTGTTTTAAAGGGAGCCACAGTGGAGCGCTGATGAAGGAATCTGTGGACGGAATGTCAACAACGAGCTCCATTTCTATGAAAACAATGACTACGGTGAGCAGGTCTAGTCATTATTATTACACTGTCTGTGCCAGTATGTAGACGAATTCAATGGCTGGGTTGCTTACCTATCAACTCATATTTGGGGGAGATGGAATGTCTGTTAGTGCAGTTTCTGCTGCAAAAACACAGTCTAAATTATCAAGGTTTTGTGCAGAATTCTTTTTGAGGGTAGTTATTGACATTCTAGTGTTATTTGATTTTACCTGCAGTAAACCAAAGTTGCAAAATATTTAAATGGTTGTCCTTTTTTCCTGTGTATTGTCTAAGGTGTTAAGAAATTTGAACTGTCTTAACATTGAGTAAAAGTGTAAGTACACAGGGCTACTTGAGTAATACTACTTGCAGTTGGTATTTATTATTGTAATTATGGCTTGCAGAAAGTATCAAGAACAAGCTGCATCTACAGAAGGTGGCTGGCTTCAGCATCGCTCAAGGACCCGCCCCATATGCCATCAGTGCCTATGTAGCTGGCTCAAAGGTGGGCTCAGAAAAATCATTGCCCTCTTTGTTTACTGGGTTACAATCAGTGCACCCTGTTGCAAGTTAAATCTTTGATTGCTGGTAATCATGCCGTCCAGTGTTCACCCCACAAGTATGTAGAGTACTATGTTAGTTAATTAACTCATTCCCACTCTGCCTCTGAGAGCTTGGTATTTTGTTCATTTTGAAAAATAAAATAGAGTTTAAAAAATGTTAAGGTATTTGGGGGGGGGGGGGGGGGGGCAGAAGTTAAGGTAGGCCAGGATATCAGCAGACTTGTTTTTGTCTTGCCCTGTGGCTAAGATGTTCTGTTTGTGTAGGGCCAACCATCGTATGTGCGTGTGTACAAGTATCCAGACCTCGGGGGACAGACTGCTGCCTTGGCCAACAAAAGTTTCTACAAGGCTGACAGGGTCAACATGTTCTGGAATATAACAGGTCCGTAATCTTTACTGAAAGATGTTCCTTTGGTGTGGATTTATTGCAGTTGACAGACTCCATATTTTTATCTTCTTAAATTTGTTCCATAGTCTTTTTTCACTTGTTCATTTGTTTCTTTGTCTCTTGTTTGGAAACTTGTTTTGAAGGTGTACAGCTGCAGCTATGCAGTACTTTACAGCAAAGAGTACCTGGTGTAAGAAATGTATGCATGTAGCATATATGTGTGCTTACAGTGACTGGTTGTACCTGTACTAGCCCCTAGAGGCGTAGAGTTGATCACCATTGTTCATTTTTGACAAGCACTTCCTTGATCTGTATTAGTGAAAGTGGACAGTAGAGGATACTGTGCTTTGCTTTACTTTCAGGCACTTGTCTTGTAATATTGACATCAACTGAGAGTTCAGACAGCTCTTACTATGGAGAACAGGGCCTGCACTACATCAGTACTTCAGGAGACAGCTGCCTCGTACCACTTGGTAAGTTCAGACATGGACATATGTGCCAAAACTATTACCGATGGAAAATAAAGATTATTGTCATTGTCATTGGTAGGTACTGGTAATGATATTAAGTCTGCCTTTCTTTGTGACAGCACTTTTTAAGATAGGTAAACAAATAGTACATACCATTGATAGTATTTGCATGGGAACACATCTTGCAGTTCAAGAAAAACAATGTTCTCCAGAATAAATGGTATTACTTCTAGCTGGACTGAATGCGTCTAGAATGCCTCACAACAGACAGAAAGCAGGCATGTGAGTCACTGCATATTTTGCACTCTGTTTCAGCCAAGAAGGGACCCATTTACAGTGTGATGTGGAGCCCCAAAAACACTGAATTCTGTGTTGTGTATGGATGTATCCTGTTTGATCAGTCTGAAACGTATGGTCCAGGTTGCGCCAGAGCTGGCTAGTTGTGGGAGACTTGAAAGTTGAAGTAGTGGTAGGGAAACAGCTGGTAAAATGGTGTAAGAAATGTGTGTGTGCGTGTGTGTGTGTGTGTGTGTGTGTGTGTGAGCTGGGTAAAAACCAACATTGTTTATATGATATTCATGTACAATCTATGTAATCTGTGGTATGAATCATGTCAGTAAATGTGTCCTTAGTGCTTTGAATCCTTAACCATGAAATCAGACATGCCCTCTAAGGCTACACTATTTAACCTTAAGTGTGAGCCCATATTTGACTTTGGAACAGGACCACGCAACCACTGCTTTTACAATCCACATGGCAATAATATCCTTTTGGGAGTCTTTGTTTAAGATGGGTGTATATATCTGTTCTGTGGGGAGAGAAATTCAAGTACACTAAGTTAAAATGGTGTTTGTACCCAGAGGCACAGGTGATGATGCAAGGTTTTTTTTGTTGTTGTTGCTTTTTGCATTTTAACAAGCACATTCTTCTGTCCTGCCCCCTTTTCCAAGTAGCAACGACACAACTTTGGCCGAATGGAGCAACACTAACAGAGAAACAATGGGGCACCAAAACGGAACACCTAAAGACCACTGAATTCATCAAAACGACCAGCCTAATCATTGAGGTAGAGTCCAGTACAGGGAACACAGAAGAAGAAGGTGGAGCCCAGCTGTGTTTGGCAGACAGTCTGCATTTCTGTGACTGTTGTGTCTGCATTTGTTTCATTAAAGAGCATGTGTGAGATGGGGGAAGTTGTGAGTACTTGTACAGGAAAAATGTTCCATAACTCATTAACTGCACTATAATTGATTTTGCAGTACATATACCGACCCATGTTATTTTCAAAGTAAGCTTTACTTTTGATTTGACACCTTGACACATTAACTTCTGTGTCTGGCCGGGTTTGGCAATCTTGCCGGACATGTGGAATTCTGGGATATAAAGCAGCAGAAGGAGATCACACGGTTCAAGGCCAGCGACACAACCAGTTTTAGCTGGTCTCCTGATGGTGAACACATCCTGACGGCCACCACCTCTCCTCGTCTCAGGGTTGGCAATGGGTAAGTCTAACTCCTTAAAAAAAAGTCACTGTTTCTGGTTTTCCCTCCTTTGCCATTCTCTCTTTTGTTCTGCCACAGTGACTGCAGACAAAAGTGCACAAAGTAAACATGTATATAAGACTGACAAGGATTGCATTTAGTGCTTCCTTTCTGTTATAGTGTGTGCTTTGTAAAATTGTTGACTTGTTTGTAAGGTGTGACTTTTGGTGACTTTACATTTCTGTGACTGTTGTAACTGATCAGGGCTTAACATCTTTCATCTTTTGAAGGATTTCCACCTTTGGCTAAAAAGTTTCCTCCCCTCAAAAAGCGTGTTTCCATCTCTGAAGCACTTAGTACCAAAATGCATGAAAACTGAACAGGTTTTAATCTAAGTCTAAAGATTTTGCTCCAAAACAAAATTCCTCCTCTGAAATACTGAAAATCATGCCAGAAAGCATCAAACTGCACAGATTTTAGTGTAATTAAAAAAAAAAGAAATCTGTACGAGCATGCCCCTGGACACCCCTAGCATAACGCTTTGCCACTTCATCACTAAATGCTACTCGCTTTTCCTACTTCCGGATCATGGACCCTTTTATCTTAAGCCCTGAACTGATACATTTCACATGTAGAAGCAGTGAAGTGAATGTGTCAGGTGCTAGTCCATTAAGGGTTTTAGTATGGGCTTCATCACTGTACTGGCTTACCTGTGTTTGCAGCTACAAACTGTGGCACTACACAGGGAGTCTTCTGGCCAATGTGCCAACTACAGCAGAACAGGAACTGTGGGGTGTGCAGTGGCAGCCCGCCCCACCAGGAGTCTTCCCAGAAAAGCCAGTGCAATATAAAGTAGCAGAGCCTGGGCTTGCATCCCCTGAAAACAGTATGTTGAAATGGGCGTGTCATTGCAGCATGAGTGTTGACTCATTGTGGGTGTTAGTGAATCAGTGCATCACAGCTGGTTTATTTAATGATGGGGGTTGGGGGAAGCAGTAGTGGTATAGGGGAGGGGAGTTGAGGCATATGACAGCACTGAAATGGTAGTTTAATGATGACTTGGCACAGGTCACTCTGTGTGTTTGTGACTTAATCATTTCTAACTAATGTCTTTTGTCAGTAAGATTTCTTTGGTCATAAATGAAAATCCACTTGATGAAAATGATTTGCATTATACGTAAGTGTATGGCAGTATGGAGTTCCTTTGTTTCATCACTGACTGGTATCTTTCAGAGAAGACGGAAGCATACAGGCCTCCCCAGGCCAGAGGTACAAATACTCCAACCACAAAGCTTCATGAATATGAGCCTGCATCCAACCTGAAACAAGCACAAGCATCTGCAGGTATTGATGTTGCTGTATACTTATGTATTGTACAATATTGATATAGATCTCATGTTTCTCTTTTATTAGCAGTAGATTTCTTTACAGTGTAATTGGTCCTTGTGCAGGTCTCATTTTGTATACATGTGTGTGTGTGCACGTGTGTAAATCATCAGTCTGAATGTGACTTTAATCTTACCTGTATATGCATGCCTATAATATGTATAGCTTGTGATATAGGTAATATGTGATATGTATGATGGTGATAAAATATTTTATATGTCTTGTTTTCATGAACTCTTTTAGTCTTGTTCGTATTTTCATGGCAGACCTGTAATTTCCCAGAAGGGATTAATAAAGGATGGATTGATTGATTGATTGATTGATTGATGGAACTGTTTGCAGATAAACCAGTCAGCAAGAACAAAAAGAAGCGGGATGCTAGAAAAGCAAAAACACAGGATGTAAGTATAACATGCATTCAGCCATTGTAATCATTTTTAGACCCTTTCAACTCATCCCTTTTCAGGCACAGGGTTAATTGGAGTCACCTTGTCAATCTGTTGGCTTTGTAACTGCAATTGATTTTAACCAAATATCAGGTGTTGGTAGGTTTTTTTTTGTTTTTTTTATTCTAACATAATATGTCAGCACAGTGCTTGCTTACTGATGATGAGGAGGAAATGTGAGTGATCACAGACAGTCTTCCCAGTGTAATCAAATTTCTCTTACCCAGGGTGAGGAGGATGGAGGTGCTGCAGCCAGTATCAAACCAATGTCACTTCAGACGACACAGCCGCCTGCTGCAGGGGCAACCACTGGTGACCCAGAGACTGACAAGAAAATAAGGAACCTTAGGAAGGTCTGTACATGTGGCAAGAAAATGTTGAGGAAGAGCCACAATACAGAAGCAGTCCGTGTGTGTGTGTGTGTGTGTGTGTGTGTGTGTGTGTGTGTGTGTGTGTGTGTGTGTGATATTGCTGTTGTGTGTTCTACTGCAGTAGTTCCCTTTTTGATTACACCTTTCATGCATTTTGCAGAAACTGCAGGCAATTGAGAAACTGAAAGAACAGCAAAGTGCTGGAAAGCAGTTGGAGTTGAACCAGGTAGGACATTCTGCAGTGGAAGCTTTGTCAGTATTTGAGCAGAAACAGCAAATAATAATAATAATAATCATACATAGCTTTAGAGCCCCATTCTCCAACTTCAAGGACTCGCTCCGCGTTAATGCACACACACACACACACACACACGCCCGCCATTTACATCCCCTCAGCATACATACAATTAGCAGTGCAACGAACTCATAAGATACTATAAATATCTTATAAGATATTTATCAAATCGTATATTGTATATCAAATAAGATACTAGAGCCAGGGATGGAATTGTTTTACCCTGTTGTTGCATGTGACTAGCTTGAGGGTGGTGGTTACACTGTGTGTGTGTTGTTGAAGAGCTACATGTACCACATGGTTGAACTTGGTCACTGTGATGTAAAAACTGCGAATCACTCAGTCGTACACCAACTACTGTAAGTAGCACCTTACTTAAAGCAAGCAGAGTAAGTTGTCTTTCTTTGCCTGCTGACGTGGCATCACAAACAAAGGTTTGTCTGGTTACAGCAGGTGAAAAACTAAGTGTTAGGGTTGATTCTTGACTGCCACTCATCTATCAACATGAAAAAAAAAAAAACGAAAAATAAAATATTTCATCAGGTATCTTGCAAGTTTTTTCTATGTACATAGCCTTTATAGGTCATATGAATGCTTCTTGAAGGCCCCTTTCTTGTGGGCTGATCTGAGGTATGCCTGATAATCAACGAACTTGTTTTCCTTGGTTTCTTAGCTGGAGAAACTCAAAACAGAGGCTGCACTGCTGAAGGAACTGGAAGAACTGGAGATCGGGTGATAGTTAGACCAAGGGGCGAAGTTGAACTGGAGCAGCCAAAGACTGTAATGCGGTCACTAAGTTATCTGTGATCTGGACACTGTTCATAAAAGAATCTTCATTGTCTGGTGTCATGGTCACTGTGTCGCTGTGTGCTTACAACTTGACACCAGACATCATTCACATTTGGTAGAGGATATACCTCAGGAAGCCACTTACCATTTCGGATACTTTGAGTTATAACTTGTGTGTCGTGAGTCAATTCTACAGTGACATTTAAACTCGAGCCTTCTGAGAGTAAGGTACATGTGTCTTTAGTAGTTTTCATTTCCCTTGAATGATTCAGGTTTCATCTACATCGTGCATTTAAGTTAAGTTGTGTTAATATGTGATGAGAAGAAATCTTGTGCTTGGCACGTGTCTCTTCCATTGCTTACAGCACTTCCAAGTGCATGTATATTTTTTTCCAATTAAAAATTTACAGTTAGGTCTAAGTTCACATCTTTTTCTTTAGCTGGATTGTGTTTATCCATGGGATGGTATGTGTGCTACAGGTTCAATGAGTGAAACAAAATTTGTAAAGAATCCATGTATGCAAGTAACGGTAGATCATGTTTGATGGAGCTGATCATGTCATAATTTGTGTATTTATGGGGTGACTTTCCCCATTGGATTGATTAAAATAATTTTAAGTTGTTTTGACATAAACATTTTAAAATGTGCTTAGCAGTTATTTGCCCATCATTTATGCCAAACTTGGCTGGTACACATAGGGTTGGGGATGTAAATGCAGGATGGCTTTGAGATTGATTCCAGTATACAGTTGCATTTCCTACAGAGTGCATTGAGTTTTTCATTCATGCAGATGTGCGTGTCCACCCCCAGTTTTGCAGTGTGTCATTATTGTATGTACCGTTGTATATTCATGCTACATGCGTACCTGCAATGGTAATTGTATTGAGGGTCAGTAAAAGATTTGTCAAACAAGTTCAAGTATTGAAAAATGACAAGGCATGGCACACATTCACCATTTGAATGATAAAACTTGCTGGTATTGTGTTGTAAAGGCCAGGATGGAGTATCCTGGATGTTGAAGATCTATCTGACAATCGTCAGTGTACATGCGTAATTCGAAACGATTTGGAATGTTGAATACCCTGGGACTGAAATTATATGGAGTGTGTTCTTCAAAAAAACTTGACCTGTTAGCTTGATAATGTTTCACCTGTGTGCTTGGTAATGCATAACTCTTGACACAGTTAATCTCTTCAGTGGCTCACATATCACAGTAAAACCCCAACTTGAGTTTGCACCCACTGCAGTCTGCCTCTGCACACTAAAATAAAAAACTCACTAGTTTCTGCACCTGTGTAGCTGTCATTTTCAAAAAAGAATCAACTGAACATATTGATGCTTGGAGGCAGAATAGAGCTGATGTGAACTAAAGCGAAGGTTTTACAGTGGTCTTGGAGGTGCTGAAAACCATGAAACTGTGACTCGACCCTGCCCAAGTGCAGACGTTCATCTGTTGAGAGTTTTCATATAGAGATTACATGATTAGTTCGAATGGTTTACCACAAAAGAAACAAGATGTTTAAATTTTTTCTGTAGCTACCGAGCCTCCAGCGAGGTAGCGACAGCAAAAATTGAAACTTCTTGTGGTTTCTTTTGTGGTAAACCACAACTAATCGTATGCTATTTATACCACGAGCATTCAGACTCTTACCTTTAATAGCATACATTTTCTGTGACATTTTTCTGCTAGGGTGACTTGTGACTCATGTACCCCCTCAAAATTCTGTGCACTGATTTGTGAGAAAATGATGCATATAGCAGTTGAAAGTGCTGTATGTTAAGAATATCATTCAAAGCATGTGCTCAGGTGCTGGCATTCAAAAGTACACTCACAAATACTTCGCAGAAATTTTTCCTGTCCTATCATTCTTTACATGATGCAAGCAAAATAATTTTTCACCCCCAAAATTACTACGCACCGGCTGTGATTTAGGAGTTCCAAATGTTTAAAGTGACCCACTTTCCACCCGTTTGACTGATGACGTAACTGCAATGTCTTTATGTGAACTCTTAAACCACTGAGCAGGTTATGGAAAGCCATAAATCACACTTTCGCTGTTTCCTTACTATTATCGGATGTAAAACACTCGTAATTAACTCGCTGAAAATTTGCACTGACAAGTGCTGTAAATCCGAGTTAGGTTTTCTTAGGAGACTTCTATCAGTGTAGACATTGCAACAATTATGGACTTGTCACCAATTACTGAATGCTTATTCGTATTTTGATGTAAAAGTGCAACATAATTAGCAGGCACCTTCACCTCATCTGGCGTTGCTGTCTCTATCACCTTTAGTGGCATGGCACATTAAACCCAACAAACCATCACCTACCTTGCTTCTGAATCAGAATGAAACGCATAACCCATGGAATGATCACAGTTTATTCATGACAACCATTTTAACACATCCATGCACACATTCTTTGTTATTTCAGTTTGCACAATAAGCGCTTAGAAATGCAGCAACAGGAAAACGGGTTGACAGCAAAACACTGATGGTCTGACTACTGTTCACTCTACCATAAACACACAAAAGGAAAATGAGTAAAATCCTGGTTAATGAAAGTCAATTTTCTGATGGTGACTCGATCACTGGTGGTGAACATGAATGCTGACAGTCATGTGATAGTGTCTGAAGTACCTGGAGAATGATAACAAGTCAATGAAAAACTACATCTCATACTGGTCAGCACAAAAATAAGCAGGATTTCAATGAATCACAAACATGTGCAGATTGCTAGGAACAGACCAGCTGCAATTGGCACTGCTAATATGATCTATCAATATCACTTAGATGGAATGAGCAAGAAGATAATGAAAATGGATGGTCCAAAGGACCCTCAATACACAATCACCAATGGTCTTTCAGGATTCACAGGGTACAGTAAATTCTTACTAAAATAAAGTTTAATACATGAACAACAGCCAAAGACAACTAGAGGAGCAAAGCTTCCTTGGCTCACTTGTGAGATGGGTCAAGGTCATTCAAAAGAGTATGTTTGTAAAGCTCCTATCACTAGCTATCCTGAAGTAGGGTGTCTCTTGTGTTCATAGTTCCTAAGAAAACGGCAAATGGCGAAATAACAGTTTTCCCAGGACAGCTTCTATGACCTTGACCTTAGGTCAAGGTCATTCAAGTGAGATCTGTAAGTGAAGAGCTTATCAATAATTATCATTATGCCAAGTTTGACAGCTCTAGTTTTTGTAGTTTCTGTACAAGCGGTAATGTAAAATTTCACAACTGACAGCTGTAATGACCTTGACCTTGAGCCAAGGTCATTCGAAGGGGTATGTGTGCATAGGTCTCATTGCTGTCTATCATTGTGCCTTGTTTGGTGCATCTGCTGTTTGTTTGCAAGAAAATGCTAACGTTAAAGTCTCCGCAAAACATGTTGAATGGCCTTGACCTTGACTCAAGGAAATTGAATACAAGCATGCCAGTACAGGTTTTGTCAATGTCTATCATCATGCAAAGTTTGATGCCTCTGGTTCCCCTACATTCTGAGAAAACGGCAATTTTAATTTCCAATGTGACAGCTATTGATGACCTTGACCTTTAGTCAAGGTTATTCAAAATGGTATTTCTTGAAAGGTCTTACTACTGTTTATCAGCAAGCCAGGTTTGGTGCTACTGCTGTTTATTGTTTCTGAGAGACTGCAAATGTTAAGGTTTTCAAAGGTTTACCGCAAAACTGCTTGTGTGGCCTTGACCTTGATTCAAAGTCACTGAATACAGGTATGTCAGTGAAGGTGTTGTCAATGTCTATCATCTTGCAAAGTTTGATGTCTCTGGCTTTCCTAGATTCTTAAAAATTGCCAATGTAAAATTTTCAAACAGACAAGTTTAGTGACCTTGAACTTGCGTCAAGGTCAATCGTTATGGTATGATTTGAAAGGTCTTATGGTTGTCTATCAGCGTGCTGAGTTTGGTGTCTCTGATGTTCATTGTTTCTGAGAAAATGCCAATGTTAAGGTTTCGGAAGGTTTTTCCGCAAAACAGCTTGCGTGGCCTTGACCTTGACTAAAAGTCACTAAGTACAGGTTATGTCAGTAAAGATGTTGTCAATGTCCATCACCATGCAGAGTTTGATGTCTCTGGCTTTTTTAGACTCTGAGAAAATGCCAATCTAAAATTTCCAAACAGACAGCTTTAGTGACCTTGACCTTGGGTCAAGGTCAATCACTATGGTATTTTTTGAAAGGTTTTACGGCTGACTACCAGCGTGTCAAGTTTGGTGCATCTGCTGTTCATTGTTTCTGAGAAAATGCCAATGTTAAGGTTTCATCAGGCTTTCCGCAAAACAACTTGCATGGCCTTGACCTTGACCCAAAGTCACTAAATATAGACAAGCCGGTAAAGGTATTGTCAATGCCCATCATCATGCAAAGTTTGATGTATCTGGCTTTTCTAGATTCTGAGAAAATGCCAATGTAAACTTTCCAAACAGACAGTTTTAGTGACCTTGACCTTGGGTCAAGGTCAATAATTATGGTATATTTTGAAAGGTCTTATGGCTGTCTATCAGCAGATTAATTTTGGTGTCTCTGCTGTTTGTAGATTCTGAGAAAAGGCCAATGTTAAGGTTTACTGCGGACACACAGACACACACACAGACAGACGACGGAGGGTTATTACATAGACTCACTTTGTTACACAAGTGAGCCAAAAACCACCTGACAGCTCTGGTACATTGTGTACATGTAAACAAATGTCAGAAACTGGACACCTGACCACAAGTCTTGCAACAGAATTGTTGAATCCAAGTCAGTTTATCAAGAGTACAGATGCAGGATGCCTAACAGCAAACCGAACACACTGCTGCATTTGTGAGGTACAGGTCACTTTCCAAGCAACGCGTATCAAGTAAATAAGGTGTAAATGGTATGGTCATGACTCTTAGTCCAATGATGATGACCTCCACAGTGAATGTGTGATGTTAGCGGGTGGGTGTTTAGGGGTTTAACGTCCTTTTCCACCACACAGGGTGATATCAAAGACAGGGCAACGATGAAAAAGCCAGCACAATATTTGGCCCCAGCCAGGATCGAACTCACGACTCGAGCATTAGAAGTCCAACGCTCTACCATTCGGCCACCCCGGCTCCCCGTGATGTTAGCAACAAAATTATTATATGTAATGTTTTTGCTGATGTCATTGTACACTGCAGTGTCGGTCATGTTTCCTCACGTGGGACATTAAAGTTTTTATTAGTATTATTTTATGGTCTCCAAAGGCAGCTGTATACTGTAGGTAGCCTTAGTGAATGGAACTGTTTGTCATTCTGATACGTTTGACACTGCATGTACATGATATCAGCCCATGCTGATTTAGTGACCTGAACAGAAAAAGTAAGTGAACACTGTAACAGAAACCTGAACGTTTGTTGTCCCTTGAAAACCATACCAGCACACCCTGTGTTCTATATTATCAAAGAGGACCAGAAACAAAGATCAGGTGTCATCAGCACATGCAGTTTGTTTTATAATCCTTTAACATAGATTGTCATTTGCAGAAAGGACAAAAGCATCATCAGCATACAAAATATAGATCACTGTCAAGCTGTGGCTTGTACTTATCCATATTCACAAAGTTTAGACAGGTATTCACCGAAAAGTCAATAGCATTGTTCATACAACTGACCTATGGGTCTTCAAACACGTCGTCATCATCGTTGTCATGTCGCAGCCTGTATTCAGCGAGCACATAGAACATGATGGCCAGCACAAGGAGAGTCATCAACAGGTAAAGCTTGGCTGCTACACACATGCCTGTACCCAAACTGAAGGCAAGAGTGAACCCACACTCTGCAGCATGCGAGTATTGGCAAACGCAATGTCTGGTGTCTCCGTGCAGGTCAGACACAGCAGTGCTGCACAGTGAAAAAAACAAAAGTGAATCTCGCTGGCAACTTAAATAAATACAAGCACATTTACGAATGAACTGCTGACAAAGAATGTGTATATTTTATTCTAAAATAACGGTAAGAAATACAAATGTGCACGGGTTGAAATGTCCTTTCCAAATGCATGGGAGGACTGATAAAGGATGGGGAAAGGGTTAAATTTAATAAACAGGTGTCAGGCTGTCTGTCCAACTACCTAGGGAAGTTGCTCCCTATTTAAAAAAAAAAAATAACACCCCCCAAAAACAAAAGCAAACTACCTCCACTCAAACATCCCCACCTGCCTGCCAAGTTGAAAGTAATGATACATGTAGTTCCAAAAAGCACTGTGTCAGTGTGTGTGTTCTGCTCCAGGAAACGGGCTTAGGGTGAGGCATCAGCCAGACCCTGACAGTTGACACAGCACTTCACAATGAATGAAATAAAAGGCTGAAATACTAACTATTACACTGGGCTTGCCACACAGCATCACACACTCCCCAGGCAGCAGCCAGCACCACAAACAGGACTGAGTTCTTGTCTGGGATCCAGATTAGAAAGCCGATCATGAGGGCAATATGCATGATGCCCCCCAAAGCCAAGCACCACCTCCCGCGGGACACGGTGTGACACCAATGTGACTATGACGGCTCCGGCCACATTAGCAATCCCCAGTGTGATCATGCAGAATCCAACGAACTCAACACCTAGGCTACAGGTCACGAAGAACTGCAACAAAAGCAACCTTGTCTCTTAATCTGCCCTGGTGTTGTACTCAACTATGGTCAGTAGAGGATATAATTATTGTATGTATATATACAGGCTGTATATATACAAGGACATGTCTGCAGGAAACATGCATTTCGAAAATCAGCACTCTGAATGACAGCTCACTTCTAAAGTCTGTATCAGCAGATACATTTACTCCAAATGACAGAGGCGTTTCCATGAGAAGAAATGGCAGCTTGATAGTTTAAAAAGATACATGGAATAAATCACTGGACAAAAAAGGCAACTGTATATATTTATAGAGGATTTAGACAACACTCTGGGTACCCAGCCCTGATTCAGCAAAAATGACGTGTACTCTAAAATGTATGAGCTGGGCTTTACCTGATTATAGTCCGAGTACATGAATCCTTGCTGCAAGCCGCTGAACACCATGAGTGGGATGAGCAACCTGAAGGTCCTATGACCGACAAGTTGACACAAATGTTGCTTGATCATCTGAAAACAGGCATGTATATATACAGGTAGGCCAGAAAAAAGGGGCACATGTATGTCCAAACATGAAGTTGTGTTTTCACTAATTCTGGCCTCCATTTGATATTTGTTTTAGGCTCTTGGATCTTGAGATTTTGTCATGTCTCACTGTAGTACCCTCGAATGATGAACAACACACATGCAGACAGGTACAACAGAAGGAGATGGTTTTTGCATTAGTGGAAAATTATCTATTCCTGTTGCTGTACTACTGAAGTGACTGACTGCAAGTTAGTTCGGCTGTGCTGGTAGAGTTTGCCACCTAGTGCCACGCGCACCTCGTGTAAATGCACTACAACCTTCTAAACAACACAGCGACTGCATAATTATTACCACAAGGTAACCCCAACCCTAAACCAAACTAAACAGGTAAACTACACTAAATGATCGTGGCTGTGTTAGAATAGTTTTCCCAATACGGCCCGAGGCTGCTTACCGCACTGAGCATCAGTCTGACAGGGAAGATAAACGCAAATGCACGTTCCTCCTATTTTCACATAGTATTCTACAGTAATCTGGAAAAATGGCCTCAGTGCATATAAAATTCATGGCATTTAGTCCTTTCTTCCAGATGGCAGTAGTATTAGTCCAGTATGCCAACAGGCCAGACACATGAAGACCAATGACTAGGGGTCTTCACAAGCTGGATGTAACTGCTGGCTCCCAACCTGTCAATTATTCTCAAGAGGGTCCTGTGATGGGAAAATAATGCCCAGTGCAAGTGGCTGGTGTTTAATTTGATGTAACCATGACCATTTGAATAAGTTACCCTGCCATCAGCGAGGCACCAAGTTCACACAGGGAATGAGGCAGAGGTTCCCAAGAGAGCAGGCTTCACTGTGTGGAGTCTGCTTCTATCCAGAAATACATGTAATTGGAGCTAACATAACATTTGAGCGTGACAGAACACGTCTTTCTGGGAATTCAGTGGAAGAAAAAGGAACCAGTCTCAGAAGATACCTCTACTCCCAAATGGTTCTATGTTGAGTTTGTATCTGTAACTAGCACTCTCTGATAGCAAGGTCAATGAAATTATCAGGAACTCCAGGAATTTCTATTCAGTGTGTGTGTGTGTGTGTGTGTGTGTGAGAGCGCATCTGGATACACTATGGCCAAAATGTAGAGCTGAAAGTGGACAGGCTTCTCCCTCCTCTTCACATTAACACAATTTCCTTTTCAGCATGCCCTATTTCCTTTCCGAAGGGGGATGGAGAATAGCAATCAACAAAACTTGAATGAAGTATTCACCATATTTCATCTTTAGTGGGAGTGCAAACTTGTGCTCCTAAAAAAAAAAAAAGGCAAAAAAAAAAAAAAAAACCCAACCACCAAAAACCCCCCAACTCACACACACAGGAGAGAGCGAGAGGGAGAGAGAAAGCAGCCCAGCATGACCCATGATTGGAAGGGAAAAAAAGGCAGGATGGAAAGACGGCAGAGTGAGGATGAAGTTGCGGGAATTAAGCCAGGAATGCAGGAATAACATCTCCACGTCCAAGAAAAAGGGAGAACGAGAAGAGGATGTCTGTAATTCATTTGCATAGGATAGCTTCACGCTCTGAGAGCCACGTCAAGCCAACATGCCCACAGGGAGGTGAACAACGTACGAGTGCTCTCCATCAATGGCGTTTTTGTGTGATCAATATATGTTTGGCACTTGTCTGCTGCTGCACTTGATTGCTTTTAAGGCTGTGTTGAAGGAGCTCCACAGGGACCGGCAATGGTGTCTGACTGTGTCAAGACAATCTGTCACACTCCTACGCTCCCCTGATCACTAGTCCTTACAGGGTTAACGTCCCTTCTCACATCAAACACACAACATTTCAGGAATGGATCTTCTCTAGCAAGAGAACATGAAAGTGGAAATGGCTTTGTGTTAGCAAACTTTTGCAGCAACGTACATTGTAGTAAATTACAAACCAACACACATGACACAGACAAATCACACTACATGTACTTACAACACACTACTTTGCCACTGATTTCTTCTCACTTGCACTGTACAATAGTTGATTCCCATCCTGTCTCTCCCAGAAACGGGCATATTTTGCGGAAACTGGTGAGATTTACAATCTCAGTTCTACCTCTGATGCTGATTTCACGAACTTCTCTAACTGTACTAGTTTTTACCAGCTGGGGACATCACTTTAATCTAGCTCAGCAGCAGCACAAAACTTAACATTTCAAAGCAGTCATGCAAACTGTTTTCCAGGTACATTAACATCCAGTGAACTATATCACAGCAAAGCAATCAATGTAACCGGTCACCGACACAATGGGCAGATCATTCTCTTCTGTCACTGTACACGTATGCTGTCACCACCTAAACACTCACAGTAACAAACCCTGGCCAAAAAAAATTGAACGGTGAAAGAGAGAGAGAAACTAGTGTGTGTGTTTCCAAACATTAAACTTATATTTGGATTATATGTTTTCAGGCCATGATCATGATTAACATGAGATGTTTATAGTCAGAAAAGTTCAATACTCCTTTGACACTGAAATCTGAGAGAAAGCTCTGTTGCTATACTAGTAGTGCCCTCTCAAACTCACAGCACTTGGGGATTCAGCCAAGTCTAAGGAGCCTGCATGCAAATTTGACTCGTTTACATTTCACATGCACGCACAAATATCAAGTGTACACGTAAAACATCCAATTTCATACCCTGCAAAAACAGAAGATAAAAGAAAAAAGGATGGCGACGTGCTACCCCCCCCCCCCTTCCCTCCCCTCCCCGGAGCAGCCCAAATTGTCCTTGCCAAGGTAATGCGGCGGTATATATACAATTACAAATAGGACAGTGTTAGAGACAATAACAGAAAAAAACAAGGAGTGAAAAGCCATTTTCTAGACTGAGGAAACAGCATTTTGATGTACAACAATCTTGTTTCCAAATTAGTTTACGATAAGTACAAACTGCTGCCAGAAATGGTTGTCACACCATTGCACGGGTCAAAGGCCACAGATGACTGCACAACCAATTACTCACAGGGGACGGCAGTTATAAGGAAAATAATGGAAAGTGAATTGAGTGTCAGACAGAATATTAACCACCACACGCACACTGGCGTGAAGACACTCATGCATAAAGTATTGCAATTTACAGGAGAGAGACAGAGAGGGACACACACACACACACACACACACACACACACAGATCTGCTACTGTTCCAATGCTGCTGATTTATCTAAGCATAAATGATCGTTTCCTTAAGTATTTTTTTTCTTAGAATGCATGGAAAGATTTGCTCATGCCCTCTCAATCTGACCATTCCGACCTAGCATGACAGGTTTACGTGACAAGATAATGCAGAAAGAGAGAAAAATCTGAGCAAGCAAAGACCACCGGCCCTGCTACCAGCACGCAGACCTCGGCGAAGGACAGACGACTGTACTCAGTTGATGCCTCATAATCAGAGGGATAGGGTTACCAAATTACTTTCTGATCACAGGCTTTGCAGCTGCGATGGACAGTGGAGGCAGCTGCTCCTCCCGTGTCTGGGGCAATTAATTTGGAGCGCGCTAGCTGAATTCTGATCACACTCTCCTCTGTAAACTAACCCGTTTTGGTTCTCAAACTCATCAACCGGGCCAAAATAATGACAAAAAAAGATAAGACAGAAATAGCCGTCATCTTCTGCCACAAGGGCAGAGTTACACATGAGGGAAAAGGACAAATCTTAAGCGTAAATCTTGAGTGTTCCACTCCAGTTAAGTGGAGAAAAAAAATTCTACAGAGGAATGTACAATCAAAAACTTGAAAACGTCCATGATCCTACTAATTCGTGACTATTACGCTGACAACTGAAGCCTAAATAAGGAATGATGAGTGCACAGGGACAGAAAACACCATATGATTACAAACTAAACAAAAATAGTGATCTGGAAAGTTGTAGACAGTACATGTAATTTACCTGGATGCCACTGCTGTCAGGATCAGCCTGGGCCCCGATTCGATCTAACAGCAGCAGTATGAGGCAGAAGCCACAGAAAGCCATCACCAGGTAGGCACACATCAGCTTCCATAGTACTGGCCACAAATCTGCACGTTCTGAAATGAAGTATGCCGTGTTCACAATATATGCGTCCACAGACACAATGTCATGACCAGACAAAATCACTGTGTGAACTAAGAAGCCTGTGAAACAAAAACATTTCAAGCCTGTGAAACAAAACAAAAACACTTTAAAAAATGCAAAACAATTATTCAGAAAAAAAATACACCAGGTTCATTTCAAAGAGACGAGATGAAATCTAAAACACTGCGAACAGCGACTCCTGAAATGTATTTGCTGCTAAAGCAGTGAAATGTGAACAGTAAACACACACACACACACACAGAAACAGAGAGCCACTAAATACCAGGAAAACTGACGCCGCGAAATCAACAAAGACAAATTCGCAACTCAGCCGACAAACAAAGATATACAAGTGGTATTGGTGTGTGTGTGTGTGTGTTGGAAGGAAGTGGAAAAATCACAGATAACTCAATGACATTCCCAGCTTACTACAAAGCATTACCTCCTCTCTGCAGTAACACATAAAAGGAATAAAAATGAAAATAAAACTAAGCCAGCCCATCCCTTAGGAATTTCTCACGAGTCAAAAAAATAAAATAACCTGAATGATCTGGAATTTAGGATTTGGACCTCTGTGTGTGTGTGTGTGTGTGTGTGTGTGTGTGTGTGTGTGTGTGTGTGTGTGTGTAGTGAAGGTACCGTGTGATGCAAATCTCCACATCTACTTGTCTCACAGACAAGGGTATCTGAGTGAGAGAAGCAATACCCTCCTAAATCAGCAGTCTCTGTCCTCCAAGACAACAAAATCAATAGTTCTAACTTATCTGTTCGCCTCTGGAAATGAAAGCGCTGAACATGGCAAATCACAGGCTGTAAAACATTTTTAAAAAAAACACACAGAAATTCTTATGAAACTAAGAGAGAATATGGTCTGTGCATTTCTGTGAGTGTGATATGTTTGTATTCTGTCCACACCACTATCAAAAGCAGCAGAAAACTGTAATTCATTTTCAGCCATTTCTCTCTCTCTCTCAATTTCTTCCATATTACTGTATTCTGCATTTTCAACTTAGTTCTGCAATTGCCCTTTCTTCAGTAGTGGGACTAAACATAACAGTGCTTAAAAAAATGCAAGTAACCAATATATGTAAATTTGGAAGAACAGGGAAGGGGGGGGGGGGGGAGTGGTGGTGGTGGTGGTGTTGGGGTGTTTCATGATTTCAGACCACTCAACTTTCTTATTAACATGAAACGTTAACATGAACAGTGAATAAAGAAAAGCTTCTGTAGCGAAATGGATTGTATAAGCTTTTAACAAAAAGAGAGACATGGGGACAAAAAATACTGGTCTCTTTCTTTGAATTGTGAGCTTCAGCATCAAAGGCAGTTAAGTGCTTCTAAACCTGACCACTTCATTACTCACAATATTTGTATAAGCAAAGAATAGCTGCATTGGCGTCTGGTTTCAAAGTCAGGGAGAGTGCTGGTATCTTGGTGTTGCCGCCAAGACTTCAAGAAGGATATTGATTTTACTAAGAATGGCCAAGCTGAAATAAGATACTGGACAATGGGTCCCCTGCACAGTTCTACAATCTGAGAGGAAATCGCTAGTTTGAAAGGGATACTGCAAACGTTAGGCAAGCAGCAGAGCACATCATAGACCTAGAACTTTCCAGAATGATGGATTGTGTGGAGTCTTGGACACAGGAAAAAAAATCACGTGAATTTGGACCAACACGGACACTAACTGCGTGCATGCCCATGCAGTGTTTTCTTAACATTAGGAACACAGGGAAATGACCTTAATGGGAGGGAAATAACTTATAAATTTATATATGGTTAAAACATTTCAACAGCCTATTCTTTATTCATTTTAAATTAATTGATAAAATGGTAAGTTTGCAGTTGTCAACGTTTTAAAAAGTGCAGTATCAGTGCAGTGTACTTATAAATTTATGATTCCAGGTCACAGGCTGGAGACAGTGAAATGTACCAGTGACTGAATTAAATTGTTCAAGATAAGAAAATCACATCTAGCATACTTCATATCACAGTTCATACAGTACAACAGTTTTACAAATATGAGTGCTACAAATTACACAGCACACAGGCAAACATGCATGCACCACAAATCTACTTTACACTGATTTAATTACAACCTTAAATTTAAGTAAACTACTTACCCGAGCAAAAAATAAAGTGTGACATCAAACTGATGACAAAAAGAAACATGTCCACATCTCCAACATTTAGGGAACTCAAGTCAACTGGGGTTGTGTTCTGTCCAAAAATAACATCACATTTGTGGTCATTGCTGCACAGAAAGTAAGCACATGGAACATGCTAAAACACAAACAGAAGAACTAGAGAGGCAAAAGCCTCCGTGGCTCCCTTGTGACATGGGTCAAGGTCATTCAAAAGAGTACGTTTGTAAAAATGATATATATATATTTTGAAAGGTCTTACGGCTGTCTATCAGCATGCCAAGTTTGGTGCCTCTGCTGTTTGTAGATTGTGAGAAAATGCCAATGTTAAGGTTTTACGGACACACAGACACACACAGACGTTGGAGGATTACATAGACTCCCACTGTTACACAAGGGATCCAAAAATGAATAATTTCTTTAACTTATCAGGTAAAAGACTATTTAAAGCAAACAAACACGTTGACCATACTGTTTCAGTGAATATCTTTCTGTGAGGGTTTGCTCATCACCTGATTTAGAAGAAGACACTATTGTCTGCAAAATGGCACCACAACACATCAACGTCTGGGTCTAATATTAGTAATAACCCTGAAGGGTTCCGTGACCATAAATTTTGTCCTTGTTCTGACACACAATTTACAGTTTAATTTAAGTAAGTTTATGTTAAAAGAAATTATTAATTTGGAAACCTCACAACAGACTTGACAATGATTGACTAATACCCTTCCCCCCCCCCTCCCCCCATGACCTTTCAGGACAGTGTGTGTGTGTGTCTTCAATACCATTACGGCGCTTAGAGCCTGTTTCATTTCATGTATAGGCGCCTTATAAGTCATCATTATTATTATTATTACCAAATCATTACATGTATTACAAAGAAAAAGTACACAGTTTGCACAATTACAATACAAAGCCAAGAAATCTCAAACAGAAAATCTGTAATCATGCATTCCATACTATGGGGAAATTATGATGAGTCATGACAATTCCAATTCACACCACATAAACACACAAAAACACAACCTACCAAATGGCTTGCCAGGGAAAACAGGAATGTAGACTTCAGCCTGACACTGATACAATACTCCACATTGTGATTCATATAACGGTTTATCGGCTGACTCCGACATGTTGTAGGAGTCAAGTACAGCAGCCATCTCTGCTGCCTGCATCTGCTGCTGCACAACCTTTGACCGCTCTCCCAGCAGTAGGGAAGAGATGAGGTTTCCCCAAATATGTGTGGTCTGAAAACAAGCAAGGAACAGTGCATGGAAGCGAAACATCTTCCGCTCAAGCTGCTCCCTGGCTGTGTGTGCTGAGTCCACCGCAAGCTTCAACAGGTAGGATGTCTCAGCAGTCCACAGCAAACCATGGCCAAAGCCAGCCATGACGGAAGCTGGGATCAAGGTGTAGAAAGTTGGATAAAAGTTTGCCCCAAACCACAGTAAAAAGCAGAGAGAGCCAAGAGTTAGGGTCCACTTGGCAGTGAAGACATTAGTCCACAGAGGTGCAAGAAGGCAAGTGAGCACCATGGTGCCATGCACACAGCTCATGGCCACAACACCAAGCTGGTTCTCTGCATTTAGTGATGACTGCAGGTTCTGTGCTCCCCGGAATGGTGAAAAAATCAGGACAAAACTAATGCACAACACAATCAAATTTTTCTTCAACCCACAGACTCCTGCTGGGGGGCTCTCACTTGCAGTTCTGCATGGCTCAACATCACTAGCAGACATAGCCCCCATCCCTGCGACAGGCACATCAGTCACTTCAAACTTGTCATGAGAAAATGAGAGCTGCCTGCCATCAGCTTTGCAGTGTTGGGCTGCAAACTTCTGATTTATATGATTCTGGGTTTCATAGAGTGCATCATTCGCACTTCCACCTTCACCTACCATCCCAACATGATTACTGGTATGCTCAGTCAAACTGCTGAGCTCAACATGGTTGTCAGTGTTGTGCTGGTCCTTTGTGGCTTGGATGTAACTTTCTTTGCGCACTTTGCTCAACACATTCTCTATGTAGTCCTCTTCTTGAACTGTGGCCCCACCACCCTCAGTCTCACGCCGTATAGCATACCGATAGCTTTCGCTCCTCTGACGGCTTTGTTGTGTTGCAAAAGTGTAGCTTGGGCGTCTTGGCCGGTATAGACCAAATCCCATGCCCACACCACTGTAGTCCCAGGGGGACAGACTGTTGTGAGCATTGCTAGTCATGGCGTCATTACACTTGACTTGTCTGTTGAAAAAAACAAAACAAAAACAACTGAAAGTAAACACAACAGAGATACATTGTCAAATTATACAAAGAAACACTTGTTATTTCAGCACAACAGTACAACTTACTACAAGCGATCTGTGCCTGTGGACATTCTTCCAAATTTTGTTTTAGAGAGAAAAAAACAAAATCAATCTGAGATATATATTACATTCAACTTCACTTACAAGTATCCATGGGTTCAGTATACATAACCATAAATCTATTAATTTAAGTTTCAACCTGACACCAAGGGACTACACACACAAAACCTTGCTCTGACAACGAATGTCAAAGTGAATTTTCCCCCCGAGTTGGAGGTCAAGTTAGTCACACTTTACACAACCAAAAACTGCTGTGCCTACGGTGCTTAAATAGTATGCAATGAAAATCTTGATACATCACTGTCCATCCCGGCTGCTCTTAAATTTCTGCAGGATGTTAGCCATGCACACTGATAACAATGAGCAGCACTGACTCATGTTTTTCACTGTTACGTGGACAAGGAATTCTTTCCTTACATACAGGCCACCTCCTGGTTTCACTCCTCTGTTCAGCTCAACCATAATGACAACCCCACAGTTTATACATGTATACACACATGTGTATGTAAACCATGCAAAAGCACTTCATGACTTACCGCTAGCACGGCATTGGTAGACCTTGTTGCAGTAGCAGACAAAATCTGAGCGAATTTTACTGCTGGCATCCTGCAGAAATAATACTGTGCTGCATGCATGTGACGAAAAAAAAATCGCAACCAAAAAGAAACTTACATTCACACAAACATGATCCACAAGCCCCCAAAATGTCGTAAATGCGATGGGGGTGAGCAGTTTGTCGAGCCATTCACATGTCTCAATTTATAATGGTCGAGAGGTGCCGTGTGCGAGTGCTGCAAACTGCTGCTGCTGCGCGCGCGTTGTTCCTTGGAACACCTCTCGCATAGATTGGCACTTGTTCCAGATAAGACCATGCAGTGACAAAAATGCTGTCACACTGCATCCAAGTTCAGCCATTTCTCACCAAGAATTAGCCCAGTCCGAATCTCCCTGCGCTCTTGTTTGTATGAAGCCTCACAAGAATGGTACAAATTTGGGATGGATTTTTCCAGTAACGAAATTACCAGTTACAAGACCGGCAGACAAGCTGTGCTACAAAATCGAATTTCGCAGACGATTCCTCTTGGGGGAACAGTGTTTTTGAAAGAACCGCAGCAAAACTACACAACTTGAGAGATCCAAACATTTGCTACACCTATAATATACTGTGAAATTTTGCTGTAACAAAATATAATTATTATTTAATAAAAGTTTACTGTGCAGTTTTTGCCTCATTATACACCAATCATTTCGTACCACATAGCAACTTTCAGCCCGGCCTTACAATATGGCTGCGTCCATGAGTGAGAGTACGTGTTGAGGAATTACAGGTCAAGAATTGTCTTCCCGCAATCCGATCGAGGTAAAAGTTTATGCCGAACCATGTACAATCGCTATCAATAAAACATACCTCTGTTAACGTGGTATTCTGCACATTTAGAGTGCTGTTTGGAAGCACTGGCATGCCGGCACCTTCACAGTCTCTCTCTGTATAGAGAGATTAGGGAGATAGTAACGGAAAGTGGCGAGACGGACTTGTAAGATCTGGCGCACTGCAGTTCCACCTGTTTCCACTGGGCCAGATCATGGTCTGCAGACTTCAGTCAACCATACCCACCGTGTGTACCTACAGATTCGGCTTGAGCGCAGTGTACACACTGCCAACCACTTACTAGTTTGCAAACAACAACAACAAAAACATTTGTTTTTAATACATGTTCACTTTGACATTGTTTCAGGTTCATAAACATGCAAGCCATTGTCTGGTTGCTGGTGCTGTCACTATCACTGTGCTGGCTGGCTGAAGGCCGACAGAAACCTGTCACTGTGAAGTTGGATGCCAAATGGTCTTCCACGCCTTTGCTGCTTGAAGCCAGGTTATTAAACAGGGGGAAAGAGTCTGTCAGTGTATGGCCGGATTTACAGTTAATCACATTCTCAGTGATGGCTTTAAACCCAACACGATAATTGTGATTTTTTATTTTACTTGTGTGTTGGGGGTGGGGTGGGGAGGAAGGGGGGCTGGGGGGAGGGGCATGGATATGTTTATTTACTTTTCACGCTTGATCACTACAAGATTGTTTGCATGCCCGACCTTTCCTTTGATAACATTGAATGAAATTTGTCAATTTTCCCAGCATTGCTATCAGGGCTTACCGAGATGGCATTAAAAAAGTGCATCATTTAGTGATATATGTGAAAGTATACTGTGTAAAATTTGTAATTCACAGTACATTTGATGTAAGGAAGCTATAAATAATTATTACAAGGTTTCCTATTTAAAAACAACTTTCCAAAAAAATGAACAGCCTTACTTACAAACCAGAAGTTCATCTATTGTATACATGTATTCTTTCTCCCACAGTGAGTATCTGGCAAAGGAGTCCAATGATTACTTTTGGTCATTTGTGCGTGATCTCATGCAGCAGAAACAGCCAGTTGCAGGTATATTGTAGAACCTGATAAAGCCAAAAATTGTTTTTACATGTATTATGGCCTGGTGATTGATGCATGTTTAGATGGAGTTAAGAAGAAAATCATCACTTGGAATCCACTGATCTGTTTTACAGTGAACCAAATTGCATGAGTATCAGTAATACATAACTGCAATGTCAGTCTCAACAAAGAGTTTGGGCTGACACAACAGAACCACAATAAAAAATGTCTTCATTGTTGTTCTGTACTTATCATCAGTTTATGAAGGAAAGTTTTATTTTTGGTGTCACAAACATTGACCTTTCTAACCCATCATCTTTCACAGCAGACTTTAGTGTGTTACAACAAAGATAACCCATGTATTTATGCTTATGATGATGTGGTACTGGTTTGCTTTCAAACAGAAACAGAACAGGGAGTCTACAACATTGCACTGCAGCTGGCTGCCAAGCACATCAGCCCGTTACAGCTGAACCTGCTAAAGCTGGGCTTATCCTTGCGGGCTTTTTCTCCAACTGTGCAAACACATCAGCAGGTAAGAATTTATAGAATTTAAGAGAAGCATTGCTTATCAGTCGTAAATTTAATGCTTGAAATACGTTGATCAGTTTAGTTTGAAGACGTGAAATGTAGATCTACGCGTGACGCTCTCTCTCTCTCTTGCTCGCTCTCTGTGCCCCCCCCCCTCCCCTTACACACACAGACACACACTCACTCACTCATGTACACACACATTGCTAGCATTTTGGATTCTGTTTGCTCAGTGCCATTCTGTTTTAAGCTATAAACAATGAATGTGACTAAGTGATAAGATGCTAGATACCATAAGAACAGTTCCAGATGATTTGCGAGGCTAGGTATGTCAGAAGATAGGCTTTTAAGCGAACTAGAATTTATCTGAGTATGAATCAAATGACTTAAATTCCTAGTGTACCATGCCGTTATGTACACCATGTTTGTCTTTCCTTTCACAGATAGCTCAAGAGTATCCAGTCTCTGAAGAATGCAGTGCCTTTGTAGAGGTCAGAGGTGAACTAAGCTGTGATCCACAAAAGCTGGACAACTTGTTGCCGGGTGATGGGTGAGTGCATGAGCTCAGTTTGCGTTACGATATTTAACCCTGTACCTTTCCTGTTGTTGTTTGGCACAACACAAACATTGTACAGATCTACAAGTACCAACTAATGCAGGTTGATTCTGTACTTAACCATAAATTCAGCACTCTGTAACTCAGTTGCCTGCAGCGCAAGATGGGGGAGGAGGGGCGATGGTATGGGGAATTGTGTCGATTGCCAGTTGCATTTTACTGATATCTTTTTTGTTTTTATTTTTTTCTGCAACTCTTGGTCGGGTATGAATTTGCAGACTGAATCATATGTTGTGTTTGTTTTGGTTTTTTTTTTTTCACTTAGAAAAAAAACCAGTAACTTACTATTCCAGTGTATCAACATGAAAAACAAAATCTCTTGCAGGACAAACTCACCTGTTTTGAAATTTGACCATGTCTACCCTGGAGCAGTTTCAAGCAGTCCTGTAGTTATCCTGTACGGTCAGCTTGGCACACCAGAGTTCCTTGCTTTCCACCAGATCTTGGCTGAGAAAGCTGCGCAGCGAGAAATCCAGTATGTTCTTCGACATTTCATACAGGTAGGTGTGTCTGCGTACAAGTTCTCGATCTGATGAAGTTACATTCATAATGTAAAATGATTGTGATGTGCCTTGTTTGTTGATTCTTTTACTTGTCTTGCAGAAACCATCAGAAAAGCCTGTACGTCTGTCTGGTTATGGTGTTGAGCTGGCCATCAAGAGCACTGAGTATAAAGCCAAGGACGACACGAAAGTGGAAGGTTAGACATTCCTCTCACAGTCACAGAAGACCAAATGTAGATTTTGCATGCATCAGTTATTACTCAGATTTGTTTCTGTATGTTGCCATATTGCCTGCATGCTATTGCTTTGCATGTTGAAGTTGAACAGTAAAACTGTACTGTCACCGTAAGCCTTTGAAAATTGTTGACTTTTTATTGGAAAACAGCCTTTTTTGGCACAGTATGTGTGCTTTTGATGTACACACTTCACAGGCTTTCAGTTATACCCTGAAATCACAGAAAAACATTTATATGATCATTGTTTTACCTAGGAAGCAATAAGATCCCACAAAAAAAAAAGGATGGGGTAAATAATTTGGCCATTAGAAGAGACAGTTTCTTGGGTTTTTCCTGTTCTTTCTTTCATTTTATTCTGTATTTAACTTTTACTGTGATCATTGATTATAATAACATTTATTTTGGCACTGTGCCCCTTGCAATCAGTCCCACACCATCACTATGTAGACAGTAAGTATACACATGGCTAAGGAACACAAAGCTTTCTGTGGATGGTCTGTAGATTTGAATGTACATATACATGGGTTAATAGCTTGGTGTATAAAGTAGTATTGTTGGCGAATATGATCTTCATTGTATGGAAGTTCGCATTGAAAAAAAGTGGAAATGTTTATGCTGGTAAGCATGCTTGATCTCCCTGCAGTCTTGTTTTGTTTGGTTTTTATGTTGTTTCCATAGTAATGGAAACAACATAATAGGACGGGCTAAAATTTCCACGTTCATAGGCAAGCATCTGTGGTACAAACGCACGTCACTGCCGATCTCCCGCAGAGACGATTATGCAAGTGTAACTCTGACAATGACGTAAGAAAACTTGCGTCATCGATGCTGACCCGTATGGTGTTCCGAACGCAGTTCTCCTCCTCAGTGAGTGCCGTCTGTGCGGATGTGTGTGCGTGTGTGTGTGCGTGTGTGCGTGTGTGAATTGTGTCCGGGCCCGTTTCTTCGAAGATACTTAACCGAATGGCTTCAAATTTGGGGTATCCAAATTTATCAAAATGTTACATTAGACGATTCAAGCGTGTGATGATTGCTTAAGTGATTTGGGAGTTATCGCCCTTTTGAGACAAGTTGGTTGTCTTTCGTGTACAGGCGTAATATTTATTTAAATCACTCAATTGTTTGGCAGTAGATAGCTTGAATACGGACTCTGAATTGACTCACTACTAGAAAATGGTCGCTCTTATAGTTTTCATGTAAACCGAGCCTGAGTTGACATTGCATGTGAACCCAGTTCAGATGCCTATTTCTCCGAAAATACTAAACCGATCGATTTCAAATTTGGGGTTTCTAAATGAATCAAGATTGTTGAATAGAAGGCCCGATCCAGGTACGATTGCACACATGATTTGCGAGTTATCGCCCTTTTCAAAAAAAGTGGCTTTCTGGCGTTTAAAGGCGTAATATTTACCTAAACCACTCCATTTTTGGGACATAGATAGCATGAATACGGACTCTCAACTGAGTGAATTTTGGAGGTTGTCGCTTTTATACTTTTGGCGTAAACCGTACCTGATGAAAGTGCTGGTGAACACACTTTAGATCTCAAAATCGCTCCTACTATACATAGATAATGAGCCTGGGGTGCCATAAAAAATATACAAAAAAAATTAGAAAAATTCACTGCAGCCGTTGTCGTCAGTTGACTCGAAAATTTGTACTCGAAGCACATTTCCTTTACACAAGCCACACGCCTCACAAACATCGCAGAAAAGGCACACGCGCACTGACGCAAAACTGTATCAGCGTCAGTTTGCCGACGTCATGTTTGATTGACGTGGGGGTGTGTCGTCACTTTTCGGAAGTTCTCTATTTGTAGACGGGGAAAGCGGGAGTTTCATTGATGTAGTGAGCTTTGTTTTTCCCACTGACTCTCACTCAATAGCATAGTAGAGTGAGAGAACACCACATAGGTCTCAATGGAGCACATGCACAAACGCGGCTCGCGCAAGTCTGCGTGCGTGCGTGCGTGCGTGCGTGCGTGCGTGCGTGCGTGCGCGCGCGCGTATGTCTGTGTGTGTCTGTGTGCGCGCGCGCGCAGCAGACATAACACATAGTGAAAAAACGTTCGCCGCGCAGACTTGTCTGTTAAACACATTGAGCCGGTATAAATTCGATCTTTACACTGCGCAGCAGCAACACTTCAATTTTCATGGGGCTGCTTTCATTGCAAGAATTGTATCCGAGTCAAAGTTATTACGTCAAATGTATTATGCGTCATCCCAATGAGGAAAACGTCATAGATTTCAAAGAAAACAACTTGACGTCTCTCCTCCAAAACCAAGATTGGTCTGACAAGCCCGGTCAGTTGTTTCCATTGAGAGAGAGAGAGAGAGAGAGAGAGAGAGAGAGAGAGAGAGAGAGAGTGTGTGTGTGTGTGTGTGTGTGTGTGTGTGTGTGTGTGTGTCCTCCCGTATACATGGCATTACAAAAGTACGACCGTGACGACAGCAGGTGATTAAATGGAAACAACATATTGGGCTGGTCAGTGGCCATCTTGTTTGTTGTTGTGATTGTTGTTGTTGTTGTTAAATAAAGTTCAGTTTCATGCTCTTTCAATTCTTTAGCTGCTTATGGTATCTTGATTTTTCTTGTTTGTGCTAGCAGTCAGAATATATCTATGTTATGTTTTAGATCTTGGGTACTTTGTACTTGCCTTCTTCTTTTTGCATTGTTTGGATTGATTTGTCTTTGTTCGTTTTTGTTTTTATGGTTGGGCAGTGGGGTTTGTTTGCATGCTTAAATTACATGTTGTGGGGGGGGGGGGGGGAGGGGGAATAATCCAAAAAACCCCAAAAAACCCACCCAAAACACTCAGATGGGAGTACTGATCTCTGTTTCAGAGCGTTTCTGTTTTCTTTTCTTTTTTCTATATGCCTGTAGTTCTTGAATAGAGTTCTGCTGAACCGGACATTTGTTAGGGTATGTCAGCTTTAAGTGGGGTGGGGGAGGGTGTTGCACACAAACCTGAAGATTAAAAGTACTGTTGCCGCCATTACTAGCTTTTATATGGGGAGACTTCTTTTTGGAACAGTTGTGCTTGTGACTGCACCTGTGCACTCAAAATATGTTTGAGATTAGTAAAGCTCAAAATGCAACACATTGATGTTTGATTGCAATGTGATTGAGGAAAACTCAGCCATCTGTACACAGTGTCTGCCATGTTTCCCATGTCGGCTGTGTGGACTCGGTGAATTACAAGGTCGATTGCTCTACAAATGTCACTGGCTACTGTGCTTTAGGTTTCAGTCAGCTGAATGCAAGCCTGCCTGTGCATGTATTTGTGCGTTTGTCTTAGTGGTGTGTTGCTAAATACCACCAGAAAAGCTCAGAACAATCTGTGGACGTAAACATTTTACAGTTAGCACCTTTATTAAATGTGTGTGTGCGTGTGTGTTTGTTTTTTTCTTTTACTTAAATGTTTTTTTTTTTTAAACTACTGCCTTATCCCTTTTCATGCGATTCCAGGTGGTGCAGAGGGAGAGAATGTAGATCTTGAAGAGGAAGGAGAGGATCTGCAAGGATTTGTCTTCTCTAAACTAAGGTTTTTGTCAAGTTTTCTCAAACTGTTAGGTACATGTAGTAGTATTACCTAGCTGTAGCAAAAGTAGCCTGATGAGGTAAGAGCAAATGTGTTCAATCACACAGTCCTTTATGCACCAGCTCTTTGTTCATATTCCATATTGGGACGGCCGGTGGTCTAGTGATTAAGAGACATGTCACCAATGCGAGAGGTCAGGGGTTCGAGTCCCACTCGGGGCAAAGAATTTTTTCTTCTCGTATGTGGCATCGTTCATTTGGGCCGATGGTCGGGGGTTCTTTCCGGGCACAGTACTCCAGCTTCCTCCCCCTCTGCTTTGGAAATGTTCAGCCCACAAAATTTGAAAAATAAATGCAAATTCTAAATTCCGAAATTTAGATAGCTGAGCTGACCCTTCACACCATGTGATTGTAATGTGTTTATGTCCAGTGTGTGAGAGAATGCATGTGATTCACGTGAGCGTGCGTGTTGGGTTCAGTTCGCAGTGCTTTGAGCCAATTCATGAAATTGGGTAAAGCACCTATACAATACTCATTATTATCATATTCCATTTCCATTTTAAGAGTACATGTAAATGCTGAGCTCGTTCGAAGCATTCGGTATTCATAAAGTTGATACAATTGCTGTGACACACTGTTGCTAAACTGTACAGTTCATGTCATGTTTTAGGGAGCTGCATCCAGAGTTGAGCAAAGACCTGACAGAGTTCCGAGGCCACCTGCTCGATTCAGCTACTGAATTAGCTCCCCTCAAAGTATGGCAGATGCAGGGTAAGTGACACTAGGAGATAATGATGGTGGTGTTTTTTTTTTGTTGTTGGTGGTTTTTTTTTTTTGCTGCCCCAGCTCTTTGCCAGTTACAGTGGTGTTCCTCCCAGGTAATGGTTGGAATCCATGGATGGCAGGGAAGCTGGGGCAATTTTTATTATGCATGATGATGGAGATGAGGATGATGGTAAGATGATGCTGTGGGGGTCCGTGTCGTTTGGGACTGCGGGACAGGGCCGTATTCCACGCTTCCTGTCAAATACCCTGGCATTAACCAGGCCTGGGAACTACGGCATCTGTGGTGCCGACCATGTAATCATCCACATCATAAGACGTGTCATACCAAGGGAAGCACCCCCGAAGTCGCACCTGTGAAGTGGGTGAATCTCGGCTGTGTGGCAACAGCCTCCCTATTGGGCCCATAGCACACCCGCTCTGGTTAAGAGCCGACCTAGGTAGGAAAAATCCCGCTCACCTCGGCTGGGATTCGAACCCGGGTCTCCTGGTCCATGGTCTGAAGTGCTAACCACTACACTACGGGGGCCAGTAATGATGGTGTTGTAATGTTAAGCCTGGTATTGCTGAATTAATTTATCGCATCAGTATGCTGAAAAAGCCATGGAGGTGGCCCACAGTATGTGACCTTCCATGAGAAAACCCGTCTTAAGTGCAAAATTTTCAGTTGTTTGTTTTTGGAGCCATCATAAAGAAACAGCATTGCTCTTTACAGTGCAAAAAAACTCCTTTTAAGACATCATAATTTAAGAGTAGAACTACCTGATGTTGGCAAAATCTCAGTTAGTTAGTATCGACCAGATAGCACCCGCTGACCTTTGTTAGCCTCTAGCTTGGAACAGCGGCGTGCGTCATACGTCAGGTTTTCTCGTGGATGGTCACATATTTTAGGCTCAGCACTACCAGGGTTAAAAGGGTTTGTGTTCAGCATGTGTATGCACATTTGTAGGTAGCTCTGATAGTTTTAAATGTCAGGTGCCTTTTGTTTTGCATACAGTGACAGTCTGATACACATCTGTTATCAAATGTTTTGCAGAATGCCTACGGAACTGTTCTTTACTGGTACAGTACATGTACTTGTCGGTAAGGAACTGGAGGTTGGAATAGCTTGGGCAGTTCAGCATTGATCTCTTGATCTGATGGTCAGATGTTTGATGTCAAATTGACCGTTTCTCAGTGCACCAGTCAGTCTCACAGTGGACTGAAGATGTTAAACATCTAAGGGGGTAGTCGTGTTGTGAGCAGTGGTTCACAGAAATTAAAATGGCATGTGTGTGTGTGTGTGGCATGCGTGTGTGTGTGTGTGTGTGTGTGTGTGTGTGCATGTGTGTGCATGTGTGTGTGTGTGTCATGCGTGTGTGTGTGTGTGATGTGTGTGTGTGTGTTTAGACCTGAGTTTACAGGCAGCCCAGAGAGTGATGAACGCGGACCCTTCAGAAGCACTTCAACATCTTGTGGACATCAGTCAGAACTTTCCTGGTGTGGTGCGCACCCTTATCAAAACGCCTGTCTCGCAGGAACTGAAGAAGGAGATCAGAAAGAACCAAGAGGTACCTAACTTTAATTTACAAACAGACATTTTACCCCACAACCATGCCACAGTGATTTTTGTAAATTCATGGAATGAGACAGTTGTGATGTTAGTGTGTGTGAATATTTTAGTAATCTCTCTGTCTAATAGTAATACATTCTGGTTCTGCCACTGCCATACAGATAAATGGTACTTGGTACTGTACCTACTCTTTTGAGAGAAAGAACAACTTTGTGGTAGGATAGGTACTGATAAACCTGACATCTAAACACCAGTTTGTGTTATTCAGGTTCACTCATCATTGTCTGAATTCATGTGTGCAGATATTTGAACGGAAAACTGGCCTGGCCGCTGGGGATTCAGCAATGTTCCTGAACGGCCGAACAGTGGACATGGACATCTATGACATGTTCACGCTTCTGGACATCATGAACGAGGAGGCCAAGCTGGTGGAGGGGCTGCATTCACTCGGTTTCAAGGTGGGACAAGTTGCCAGGAACTTAGATCAGCCACCTGGGGTGAGCGGTGGTCTGATAGGTAGGGCGTCGGATTTAGCCGCTGCGCTACTGAATGGCCATCATCAATGTCATGGCGATGAAGCGTGGGTTCGAGCCCAGGTTGAGCTTGTGATATGTGATACCGGTTTTTCCTGGCTGCCATGCTGCTCATCATGGGTTTCTCTCCGGGTTATCCGGCTTTCCTCCCCCACCAAAATTGTAAAAAAATTGTAAAAAAAAAAAAATATATATATATATATATTATAGGATAGGTATTGGGTGGCGCTGCACCGTGGCGACGTGCTTCTCCCGGAGGAAGCAGCCCAAATTTCCCAAAAGGGATAACAAAGTAGTAAAAAAAAAACCAAAAAAACACCCCGTAACTGTACTTGGCTTTTCATTCATAGGGTGTTCAGGGCCTGCCATGATTGGTTTGAGTACAAGTGGGTGTTTCACAAGTAACACCCAGATTATACATAGTGGAGTTTGATCCTCAGATAGTTACGGTGGGGATGAGTCCTTTTTCACCACTTTTGCTTCATGAGAGGCATGTCGTTTTGTTTGGTGTACATGTATGGTATGGTATGGTATGGTAGACTTCTCCTCGGCGCACATATCCATCTCTGCTGAAATGCTCACGGCGCCGCAGGGCTGGAGGACGAAGCAGTGAAAGCCTGCTGCCGCTAAGCGCTACTTTATGTGCAAACCTCCACCCTGCTATTCACTCTGGTGCGTGCAACAGTATTTCTGTTTACCACGACACCGGCCACAGCCTACTCTTCTTCGAAAGATGAACGTGGGATTTTTAGCGTTCACACTTGAAGTATGTGCATGCATGTGTACACGAAGGCGAGACAGGCACCGTAAACGAGTCTCCACATGGATTTGACTCGATATGGTAAGGAAAAATCCCACCATATTCCTGCCCACCGGGGACTCGAACCTGGCAGCTCAGGATCCGAAGTCGGATGCCTTAACCACTAGACCAAATCCCCTGTCAGACCAAATCCCCTGTCACATGTAATTGTCCATCTTTCAAGGTAGAGAGAGCCAGGTAGGCCCAGTAAACAAAGACCAAAGTATGCTAGGGGAAAAAAGTGACGTGACTGACTGTGAATTTTACATGTCACCAGGGTGATAAGCTACAGAGCCTTCTTCAGCTGGATTTGTCAGGGGGAGAGGATGCTAGCTACGCTCTGGACATTCGACATTCAGCCATGCAGGTCAGTACCATTGCTTATGAAGGAGGTGTATGTTGGTTTGTGCACCCTTTTGTCCAACTTCCAGCATGCTTCAGTTTATGCTGCGCAAAGTGTTTATGGAAGGGTAATAAGTACATTGTTTACAGGAGAACATGGCTTGATTAACTCAAGTTGAAGGGAACAAATAGGTTGTAGTACCTTTCGCTGCTGCAGTCACAACTTGCTAATTTTTCCATAACTCAAGTTGATTTATTCCACAGTCCACTTCATACTGCCTCTTGTCCAAGATACTGTACTGCCCCCCTCCCCTCCCCCCCCCCCCCCCCCCCCCCCTAGTACTCTTGGCATACTTGTCTATCATGTTGCTGCACAGACAGCTTCTCTGCTTTGAAAACAACAGAAGGGTGAGCAAAGAACTCAATAGACTGCATGCTGATGGCTTTGCAGAAAGCCTTCATACCCCAAACTGAACTGTTGATATGTTCTCTGCTTTGTGCTTTGGATTGTTTCCGTGCAGGACTGGAAGTATATTCATATTAGATGTAGAACATGTTCTAGAATCCTAAGGGTTAAACTGACTTTTTGTTCATCAGGGTGGTAAATAATTATCACTTTGTGCTGGCAGTATGTGAACGACCTTGAGAAAGACAGCAAGTACCGGGGATGGCCCAGCAGTGTACAAGACATGCTGCGTCCCACCTTCCCTGGCATGCTACGCCACGTTGCCAAGAACATCTTCCATCTGGTGAGCACCTTCGGCAAACTGTCTGAGGACTCACAAATCCATGTTGTTTAGGCAGAGGTCCATGTCAGTCTTTAAGACATCAGTTGGCTGAAGGCTTTGTTTTCATTCATCTGGATTCTTCATCATTTAGTTGCACATCATGACATGTATACATGTACAAATCTCTGCATGAATTCTCTGCTTGTTGTTATAGCTGCTATTTTTAGGTCTACTCAAGTATGGTAAGTCTCAACCTGCTTCTTTTTGTGTGCAGGTTTTTGTAGTGAACCCGGCTGATGATGCTAGTCGTGAGCTGCTGAAGGTGGCAGAAGCTTTCTATGTGCACAATGCACCTCTCAGGTATTGAATGGTCACTTCCAGTCATTCCATAAATTGATTGTCAGTGTGTTATGTACTACCAGTACTGGGTATAGAACATGAAAAACTTGCATGGTTGTGGTGGGAATGTATGAGAAATTCATTGTGGACTTGTCAGATATTAGTTGACTGCTGATCATATTTCAGTGCTTTTTTGTGAAGTTTAAGCGAACAGCAACAACAACAAAATGATTTTGAAAGAGCATTGCTAAAAATAAAAAAAAAGTACCGGTATCTTTAGCATTGCGGGTTCATGTATCTTTCTTGTCCAATGACCTCTTTTGCTTTTCTGTTTAATCAATTTTGTGTTGTTTTGTTTTTCCCCCCCTCAGAGTTGGGCTAGTGCTGGCAGTGAATAGTGATCGAGCTGTGACAGGAAATGATGATGCAGGAGTAGCATTTGCTCGCACTTTTGACTTCATTAAGTCCGACCAGTCTCCTGCTAAGGCACTGTCTTTCATCACTGATGTGAGTTGGATGTCTTCGATCTTGAACTGAACATGGTCTCAGATTTCTTTCATTTACAAATGTCTTTAACTTCTAACTGTCCACATACGAATCACATCCTGAATCAAAATCATCACAAAAAAAGACAGCACTAGACAGCACTATTATGCAACCTCGAGGCCAGCAGTCTGCCCGAGAGACAGCGTAACGTGCCGTCATGTTGCATCACACTCCGGCGAGTGGTCAACGCTAGCCAGACAGCTCAGCGATTTCGCACCCTCTTGTGAATACCACGGTCACTCCTAGTTGGGGTATTGGCCACGTAATAGCTAACGGCACACTCAGTCGGGCCCCCTGCAGGAGGAGGGTAGGACTGTGGACAGTTAGGAGTTAAAGATACTTTAAGACATCTGTCTCTTTGTTTCTCTCCCTGACGCTGTACGTACACATGGTGAAACTTCAATTCAATTCAATTCAATATAACTTTATTGTCTGTCGATGGCAGAAAATTTTCTTCTGGCTCACACACACACACACACACACACACACACACACACACACACACACACACACACACACGCACCCCTACATTAATTTATCTAGACATATAAATCCATACATATTAAACACAGATCCTAAAGTAATGTGTGATGTCCAAGTCTAATACTATGCTACTAAACTAAGAAATCTAAACTAAAAGATGGCAAGGGCATAGCGGACATGACACAGCTGAGGAGTAAGCACAGTTATGAAAATCTCAACAAATAAAATCTATACATACTGGGGACGGGCAGTAAACACAGTCATGAGTTTAAAATAGATACTGCTGAGGGAATGAAAGATTTATTCTCTTGTAAAGTTTGCATTGTTTGTTTTTTTTTGTTTTTGCTGTGTGTCATCCTAGGTGTACGAGAAGGTGGGGAGTGGTGAGATAACTGCAGACAGCATCATTGCAGAATTTTCTGCTCAATATCCAGGAGAGGACAGAGATATGGTATTTGGCAGCAGCTCAGATTATGATGACTCAAGAAAGGTATGGCGTGATCTGTGTTTTTTTTGTTTTGTTTTGTTTTGTAATGTCAGTTTGATTATGTCTTTGAACATCAGTCTTTTAGTGTAGAAAACAGTGACTTGGGTCAGTGGACTCCCTGGATTCTTCCTTTTTTTATCTTTTCCTTTTTTTTTTCTTTTTTTTTACACGTTCTGTGTGATTATCATGTCACATACAAGCGTTTGGCGTGGACAACAACAGATCATTGCACATAGAGCTATTGCAAGAACACCAACAATATGACTTGAGAAACCACAACACGTGATTAATTAATTCCAGATGTGAAAAACGTAACAGTTTAATGATTTAGAATGGGAACAATGGCTAACTCCTGCGATGTGTGGTGTTACTGTTAGGCAGCAGCAGATTTTCTGGCCAAGTCAGGACTCAGCGGCTTCCCTCAAGTTCTTCTCAATGGAGTGCCAATAGACAAGAAATACCTGACCCAGGATAGCTTTGAGGAGGGGGTTGTTATGGAGATCATGAAACAGACACAGGTCATCCAGAAAGCTGTCTACAATGTGAGTAGGCCTTCCTCTTTGATGAAAACGTTATCATGTTTATTAGGATTGGAGGGTTCAGAATGGATGTGATGAGGGCATGGTTGTCCTTTTTCTGCATGGAAGTTTATTTGGTGTCAGCAGAGTCCTGTGGTAGTGCTGGATGTGTGTTACAAAGAAACAGAGTAAAAATTCTGTACACAGCTGAAACTACGTAAGGAAAATAAAACAATAAAACAAAATGATACAAAACAAACAAACAAACCAACAAACCAAAAAGATATCAGTTCCAGTCCATGAATGTGGGGCTAGCTTGAAGGAGGTGGCAATGTGGTTTGGGTGGAGTAAGATACAGGCTTTGAGTATAGTCTTAGCAGTGCATGGTCTAAGCCTTAAATGTCAAGTGCCTGTTATCAGATATAAACCTACTGCGGTCATACTTCTTGCAGCCATACCTCTTGGCTTATTTCTGTTGTGGTACAGAGCAAGTTATTTAGGAGGTACTGGCTGCTCATTACCACACACATGTACAGTTCAGTTTCTATGAATCTTGCTTTTTTTGCCTGTCGATTTTCAGGGAGATTTGACTGACCGGGTCGACGTGCTGGAGTGGCTGATGGAGCAGGAGCACATAATGCCACGACTCAACTCCAGAGTTCTCTCCCCACCTGCTCGTCACCTGGATCTCACGGAAAACATGGGTACTGCTTCATTTTCAGCACGACTGACACATTTGAGGTCAAATCAGGCATCATAGCACAGTAAATGCTTTATGTGGTGTCAAATGTGTTCGTCTTTCACATTTTTTTTTTCTTTTATACAGATGGCAGCTCCTTCGACGAACCTGAGACGTTTGAGCTCCTGAACACCAGAGAGATGTCGGCTGTTGTTGCAGACAGGATGAAATATCTCACAAAACGCGGTGAGCAGTACTTAGAGGACAGAGAGGGTGTGTACCCACTCGGGGTGTGTGTGTGTGTGTGTGTGTGTGTGTGTGTTTGATCACATATATACAGTTGCTCACCGTACTAACATTATACAACAATGGATTTGTAATGTTATCTGTCTCATACCTGTATGTTCATTCTACAGTGTCATAAACACACAGCCAGCAAGTGTGGTAACCCACTCCCTGAAATGTAGTCTTGTATGTGCATGTATATCAGGGCTTTGAACATTACTTGCCTAGTCTCTTTACTACGTGTGGTCTGACTGGCGCAAAGTAAGCTTGTATGCTGGTTCCTTACTGTGTTACAGATGAGGCCGCTGTACGCCCTGTGTCACTGTGGGTGATATGTGATCTCGAGACAGAAGGAGGCCGAGACATCATGTACAATGCCATCAAACAAGTGGTAAGAATGCTAACATGGGTCCTGATCAGTGATCCTCTTATATGTTTCTGATTCTGCCTCTTGTCTCAGTTCATCTGTTTGCCTGTCACTCTCTCTCTCTCTCTCTCTCTCAAATGCACACATGTGACACGTACATGCTGACAAGAATGCTGGAAATTTAAGGGCATTAAGCATTATTTGATGTGATTTTTACTTTCTTATGTCAGGCATGTATAAATTACGTATAGCCCATCAGTCTCTTACAGCAGTTGAAAGGGATTTCAGTTTCATCATTGAATTATCTGTGTATGTTCTTGCTGTTTTTGTTCACAAGACCTTGCGATTTCCAGAAAACATCCAATGAGATGCGCTTGGGAATAGTGTTCAACCCTGTATCGCCAGACAAGCCAGGCTTGGTGAGCCGGGCGGTGCAGGTGGCTCTGCAGTGGCTCCCCAATATGCTGGCAAAGAGTTTTATCACCAAACTGGTCAAAGAAGAGAACTACGCAGAGCTGGCTGCCGGCACCAAAACTCTCAGAGACTTTGAAGTCAATGTAAGTGTCTGTACATCAGCTACCCTCACTCAGCCACAGTCATACACACATGATGCACAAACAGGCACAAGAATGCAGGTTGCTTGATACGCTAGTGTTCATACCAGCACCTAGCTCTTGATTTCTCTTGGCCACAGTAAGTCTCAGTTAAATCTGTCTTCCTTTTTCAGTCTTCCTTTTGTTTTCTCTTTTTTTTTTCTTTCTTTATAAAGGCTTGAAGATTTCTGCAGAAGGCTGCTGTTATGGTGGCAATTTATAGCACCAGGGCAAAAATAATTACACATCAGTACATCAGCAATGTTTGTTTGAATGAATGAGTCCGATCCAACCAGTGAAATACATCATTGCAGCCACTGTCTGACTTTGGCACTGACACTGAGACTGTTGAAGAGTTTGAAGTGAGTTATAAGACTGAACATTAGTGTTCTAGTTCTTTGTTTGATCAAATTATCCTTTTCTCCCAGTTTGTGTTCTTGGAGTATTTCTTAACTCTGGTCGTGCCAAATTGATTTGTCTTATGCTGAAAAAGCCATAGAGACTATTCCATTCTCAGTACCACCAGGGTTAATTTAAATGCAGTACAAACAATGATGGCACACCACTGTTACCAGTAGGTGTGAAACATTTGCTACGGAGAGGAAACTTTCCATATCACATATACTGAGCAGCAAAGATGTCCTGATTTTAGTTTGAGTTTAATTTTATTACAGGACTGCACATACGAAAAGTAACTCTTTTGCAGTTTTGTTCATGTTAATCTGATGAATTCTTCATATTTGTTAAGTTTCGAAAACGTTATCGAGCCTGCTGTTTGAACTTAATGGTTTTTGTGTATATATATGTAGCTAGATACATGTAGATAGAGTTGTGCGTAGGTTGTTTCTTTACTTGCGTTTCGTCAGAATGTCAGTGACTTGATGGGCAGATGCAATGTTTAAATTAACATGTGCATGCTACTATTACTAAATGCACTTAAACAATGTAAATATAGCATTTTCTGTGGCATGCCGTAGTGCCAGTGAAACAATTCAGGGGCATCTGAACAGGATGCCGTTGTGAACATGATGTATTTGTTATTAACCACTGTGCCCCTGCTATTTTGGTTTGGCATTTACATGCACAAATGTTCAAACAGCAAATGAAGACCAAAAGGGCTTGAAATTAAGCTTGAGCTTAGTGATAGAAATGAATTTGTTTCTTGCTTTGATCTAATTTTTATCATGGTGCATGCAGGGAATGGATATGGATGCGTTCCTTCGTGAGTTGGAACAAGAGAAAGGCAACTTCCTGAGGTCACACGCTATATACGCCACTCGTGCATTTGCCTTCTCTCCAGGCCAGCAAGGCCTCGTCATTAATGGAAAGGTTAGTCAGCACAGTTTCCATCCACATACCTGCACAAGCTGTTTGCTTCAGAGATAAATGACAAAGGGTCACCAGGTCCTGTGGATATTTTGGAACATACTGGGAAGACTACATACACCACACTTTCATGTTACCTTCCCTGATCTGTAAGTAGGGTCGTTGTGATACAGACACAGCATTATTTGATACACTTCAACCCTGTCAAGGGTTCAGTCGTTAGCAGAATACCGATCATCTGATAAAGCAGGGTTTGATACACTTCAACCGTGTCTAGGTTTCAGTTATTAGCTGTGATGGTGACGACAGTAACAATTCATGTGACAGGTGTACGGACCACTGGATGCAGGAGAGACATTTATGCAGGACGACTTCAGTCTGATAGAAAAGCTTGTCACAGTGAAGTCAGGAAGCAAGATAAGGAAAGAAGTGCAGGCCATTGGCATGGTGGGGGACAAGTAAGTGAATCATGCTGTTTCATCCACCATTATTTCTTCTCACTATCTTCCGGGTTTCATTAACATAATACATAGGCTTGAATAAATGATTTCCCAATTCTCTTATGTGCGTGTGTGTGTGTGCATGCGTGCGTGCGTGTGTGTGTGAGGACGCTTTAAAAACAAAACGACAATTTGTTTATGTCCTGACAGAGGCAGTGAGAAGGTGATGAAAGTATCTGCATTATTAACGTCGCGGTCATCATCTACTGCACGTCACAAGGTTGTCTTCAGCGGGGATTCACACAGGTAACATTTCATTCTATTTACAGAGGATAACTCACGCTGTTTTGCTGACAGGATTTGCTCGGTGTTCCCTGTTACATTTGCTACCGTGATATTTCAGATGTGTATGTGTCTTTACATATTTCTTATTTCATTTCCAGTGTGGTGAAGCTTCCTGCATCGGAAGACTTGCCGGCGTTTACAGTGGAGGCAATAGTTGACCCAGCATCACGAGAAGCACAGAAGATGGCGCCAATTCTGATGATTCTGCAGGAAGTGGCCAACGTCGACATCCGCATTTACATGAACTCACGCACACAGCTGTCGGAAATGCCAGTGAAGAGGTAAATTTTCCGGAAATGCTTGAAACCGTTTGGAATCATTTTCCTAAACCACTAAGACACACAGAATCCAGTGCCAGTTTCAAACGCTGTCTTAAAACCCACCTATTTAAAACTGGTAACTGATCTTGATTTTACCCTGCCCTTCCACACCATGTCAGCCTGCTTGTTGAGAGGTACTGTTTAAATGTTCCCTGTGAGTCTGTGTATGGAAGCTGTTTATTGTGCGGTTATATGTATTTTGTTGCCGTTCCTTAGTGTGTAACAGTCACTCATGTTTGTGTATATTGTTGTGCTTTATGTCATCTGTGTACTATCAGTGATACCTGTTGTGTTTTTGTTTTGATGTACGGCGCTTAGAGCCTGTGTAATTTCCATGTATTGGCGCCTTATAAGTCGTCTTTATTATTATTATTATTAATTATTATTATTATTGAAACACTTGATTTCTCACTGCCAAAGGCTAGGCCAAAGCTACTTTGCGTTTTGTGTTTGTCTCTTGTACAAAGTGCAGTGGTAGTGGAAGGTTTTATTCATGTGCCTTTGTTTTTTAATTTGCCACCTTGGTCATGGTGATTTTGGGGGAGGGGAGTTGGATACTGTACTGTAGGCAATGGCATGACATCAGGTTTATTTACATATACTGGAGACAGTTGAAGAGTCTTGTTCTGTTGTTGGGAAAAGATAAGAAGGGGAACGTTCAGGAGTGGATATGACACCTTCCTGTAACTAGTGTTTCATGTGTCTCGTGTGCAGGTTTTACCGGTACGTTTTGGAGCCGGAGCTAACTTTCCGTGGTAATGGTATGCTGAGTGATGGCCCTGTGGCACGTTTCCTGGATCTTCCTCACAAGTCACTTCTCACTCTGGGCATGGAGCCACCGGAATCTTGGCTGGTGGAGTCAGTGGCGTCAGTTTATGACTTGGACAATATTCTTTTGGAGGAGGTCAGAGTTTTTATCATCATTATTCACTCCCTCTTTGTTTTGTACAGCCTGTCATAAAGTCTGCAGGTCATACAATTTTAATGGACTGGAGAGAAATATCAGTCATTTTAGTTAGCTCTCTGGAGCTAATTTTGCTGAGCATTATCGTATCTTTTGATTCCAAGACTATATTCAGCAATGTACAGGGTTGTGTGCATTTCAGGTGGACAAGGCAGTGAATGCAGGCTTTGAGCTGGAGTATCTGTTACTGGAAGGTCAGTCATTTGAGTATGGAGTGTCCTGTCTTTAGTCCCTTGTAGCTTTATCCTAATGTCCTGTGCTGTCTAATATTCATACTGTGCATGAAAAACGTTACTGGTGCTCCGTGCTTACGTACTGCATCCTGGTATACATTTTTCACTCCTGAAATTAACCTGACTCGTTGAACCCCTCACAGGCCATTGCTCTGATGCCAGCACCATGCAGCCTCCTCGTGGGCTTCAGTTCATCCTGGGCACGGAGACACAGCCAGCTGTTGTGGACACCATCGTCATGGCCAATCTGGTCAGTACATCTAACGTCTCTCATCACTCTGTGTCTGTCTGTTGTGTCTGATTGTGTGTCTGTAGATAATTTTCACAAAAATTCAGAAGGTGTTCATGTTCTAATGTCTAAAATACGCATGGTGTTTGTCTGTAGGGTTACTTCCAACTGAAGGCCAGTCCAGGTGTGTGGAAACTGCAACTTCGAGAGGGACGGTCTCGCGACGTCTACGACATTCAAAGGTTAGTGGGCTGTAATCAGCCTTTTGTGTGTTGCTTTTGCATAAAAATTGTTGCAATAATTCTTCACTCACATAAGTGGCCTGTCTTTAGTACATTACCTTACTTTATTTCATTTCTGTAGGTCTTGTGGGTTTGTTGTTGGTATTGTTTTCATGCTGCACTTGGTGAAGTGTGAATGAGACTGACATTATAAAGTGAAAATATTGTTTTTTCTTCGGCGGACAGTCACGAGTATACAGACACTCCAGACAACTTTACTGATGTGGTTGTGGCCATGACCAGCTTCAAAAGCAAGATCATCAGAATAAAGGTACAAGTGTGATGTGTATTGTTATCAATTCCCAGTCTTTTTTTTTATTTTTTTGCAATTTTTTAAAATACTACTTTACTGTCCCTTTCGGGAAATTCAGGCTGCTTCCCTGGGAAAAGCAAGTTGCCGCAGCGCAGGGCCACCTAATACCTATCCTATTTTTAAATGTTGCTGGAGGAGGAAAGCCGGATAACCTGGAAGGAAACCCCTGATGAGCAGCCCAGTAGCCAGGAAAAACCAGTATCACATATGACAAGCTCCATATGGCTTCGAACCCATGCTTCATTGCCATCACACTGAGTGGCACTGACACAGCGGTGACGGCTGTTCAGTAGCGCAGCGGCCAAGTCCACCGTGCTACCTATTAGACCACCATTCACCCTTTTCAGTGGTACATTTAATAAAACATGCTAAACAGCAATTTATTTTTCCAGTTTTAAATAGTCTTTCAGCAAGCCAACTGTTTTGATATCTTAACTGACTTGTGTGTGTTGTCAGGTGGCGAAGAAGCCAGATAAACTACAAGAGAAACTCCTGCAGGATGGAGACGATGAGTCAGGGGGACTGTGGGATTCCATCTCCAGGTATGTTCTGCTGCTTTGTTGATTCACTGTTCTTTCATACTAAAACTTGCAGGGTCAGGGGCTGGGAAAGTGGTGAAGGAAACATAGTGTGTACAGTGTTGGGTATAGTGTCAGATTCTCTACTAGAGCAGGATGTGCTGCTGCCTCCAATACTAGGGAATGCAGTACAGGTTTTCTGCAGATTCAGGGGCGATCGGTGGTTAAGAAACTTGTCACCAGTGCGAGAGGTTAGGGGTTCGAGTCACACTCGGGGGTAAGAATTTTTCCTTCTCGTATGTGACACTGTTCATTCGGGCCGATCGTCAAGGGTTCTGTCCGGGTACTCCGGCTTCCTCCCCCTCTGCTTTGGAAATGTTCAGCCCATCACATTTGAAAAATAAATGCAATTCTAAATTCCGAAATTAAGATAGTGGAGTTGACCCTTCGCACCACGTGATTGTAATGTGTTTATGTCTAGTGTGTGAGAGAATGCGTGTGATTCTCGTGAGCGTGCGTGTTGGGTTCAGTTCGTGGTGCTTTGAGTGGATTCATTGGATAAAGCGCCTATACAATACTCATTATTGTTATTAATATTTCAACATGCAGTAAAGGCATTGTGACAGTGTTGTACATTTTTGTCTGCTAATCGACACACACCTTTAGGGCTGGACAGCCATAATTATTTACTGGCGGTGGCACTTCCTGTTAGAGTTAATAATGACATAGCCACTGAGTTTCTGTTCAGCTTAGTTTGTTAGTTGTAACATTCACAGTAACATATTCAGTTGCTATCATTGTTAATTATCCTGTAAACAACATGTGGTGAATGTATTACGTCAGTCAGTTCTGTGTCGTCAGTATTTTCTTAGGGGGTTCTCTGTGTGTGTGTGTGTGTGTGTGTGTGTGTGTGTGTGTGCATGTGTGACACTGTCATTGTCTGTATCATTGTATGTGACATTGCTGGTGTGTGTGTGTGTGTGTGTGTGTGTGTGTGTGTGTGTGTGTGTGTGTGTGTGACATTGTCGTTGTATGTCACATTGCTGTGTGTGTGTGTGTGTGTGTGTGTGTGTGTGTGTGTGTGTGTGTGTGTGTGTGTGTGTGTGACATTGTCGTTGTATGTCACATTGCTGTGTGTGTGTGTGTGTGTGTGTGTGTGTGTGTGTGTGTGTGTGTGTGTGTGTTCCAATTCGTATTTTCAGTTTGCTTTCGGTTTTGTTCAGTTCATTTTCAGGGCAAAAGACAGATGAAGAGAAGGACAAAACGCTAAACATTTTCTCTGTAGCTTCAGGACATTTGTATGAGAGATTTTTAAGGTGAGATAGTTTCATCTTTTATAACAATACTAAAAATTGATGCAAGTGTCCAGGTCATAACTAATCAAATAATCAGTCAATCAGAATAGTTCATTAGAGAACAGAATATGCCGGACGACCTCTAAGGCTTTTTCAGCACAAGAGAAATAAATTCAGCAAAACCGAGGTTAAAAACAAAATTAGGAAATATTTCACTTTTCAGAGAAAAAAGCACAAAAGTATAATAATGAACATGTGCTTGATAAAAGCACACGTAAGGCCATAAATGAATAATTCTCTGAAATATTCTAATTGCAAAAACCATTTGTGTCACTTGTTCCGTATTGGTTGTCAGGATTTCACTTGAATTAGGTTATTCATTGTTTGGTTCAGACATTATTCAGCATTTTAACATATTGCGGTGTACTGGTTACTTGTATCATGCTCGTTCAGTCATTGTAATCTCAGCATAATGGCTTACTGTGCTGTAACATTCTAGGCTTATATGGACCAGCCGTAAAATTATGTGTTTGGTGTGTGTGTGTGTGTGTGTGTGTGTGTGTGTGTGTGTGTGTGTGTGTGTGTGTGTGTGTGTTGTTCATGTGTGTGTGTGTGTGTGTGTGTGTGTGTCTTTTCATTACAGGATTATGATGCTGAGTGTGCTGAAAAATACAAAATCAAAAGTCAAGTTCTGGTTTTTGAAAAACTACCTTTCACCGACGTTCAAGGTAAGATAAATTAGTTTTGGTATAAAACACACACACACACACACACACACACACACACACACACACACACACACACACACACACACACACACACACACACACACACACACACACACACACACACACCCCTACCTCACATGAATTGTATCGCATAAAGAACCAGTAAGGCCCCATCCTTGAAAGCCATCAAGTGTGAAGTTGATATCTGTTTGCTTCAAGGTGCAGTATGCATGTGCAGTCTACTGAACTGTATCTTAATCTTCTTTGTGTGTGCGTGTGCGTGTGTGTGTGTGTGCAGGATTTTATTCCCCACATGGCCAAGAACTATGGTTTTGAGTATGAACTCGTTCAATACAAATGGCCTCGGTGGCTGAACCAGCAAAGAGAAAAACAACGCATCATTTGGGGGTGAGTTTCAGTTTCATCAGTTATTACCTGAGTACAAGTGCATTTACACGGCGGCCGAACTCGCCCAGATTCCCACTCTTTAGTTTATCCGAGGGCCAGCAGGCACCGCTGCTGGCCCATCCCATGCCATGCATTCCAGTGGGGGGTCAGCTGTGCCAGCAGAAACTAGGCCTTCTTTGTTTCTACTGAAGCAGTGCCGGAACTGGGTCATTTTAATGCCTGATTGGATACCATACAGACGTGTTTCTGAACTTTTGTTGGATTTCAAACTGACATGTTTTGTAAGTGCATCATTTCAGCTTTCCTTTGAACTTTGTCTTTTAACCATAATCGAACCAGTTTTCTGTCTATAACTGAAAGTATGCAGTGACTATGCAGGACGATGGAAAGCGTAAATAACCATGTTTAGAAGATTCTTGTTCATTGTTGTATATGGCATGTTTGGTGTCTAAATGAAGCTTGTTCAAAGCCCTATTTATCTACTGCCATGAAGAGAGTGTACCGCATGTGTGATATCGATTAAAGACCAAACAAACAACACCCCCTCTAGTCCGGTCTCCTACTTGATCGCTGCTGGCACAGCACCCCACTAACTGACGGCCGTTCCCTACGACAGAAGAGTGTTACTCTTTCTGCTTACTGCTAGCGCTTTCAGGCTGGACAGGCCAGCTGCCCCCGTTTATTTTTAGTGCGCTATCAGTAGCCGGCCCCCTTGCCGCTTGCAGGCAGAACTAAAGAGCAGCTTTTGCACAGCTGTGTTTAGCAAATAAGTGACTCAAAATAGCAAATAAAAGCGACATAAAAGGGACAGAAACCACTGAACTTTCACAAAGGACGGCACAGGTCAACGTTTTGGCTTTCGCCTTCCTCAGGACACAAATGGGAAATAACTTCAACCAACAAAAGGTAACTCTGCGGACGTACTGACGTACATGAAAGCCGAAACGTTGACCCATGCCTTCCTTTGTGAAAGTTAAGTGGTTTCTGTCCCTTTTGTGTTGCTTTTATTTGCTTAACTTGTAACCACTTCGCAGTCATTACCGTTTGCTTTTCTATTTGACTCAAAATAGGTTTGAAATCATGTTAAGATGGAAAAAAAAAAAGATTCCTTCTGTTTTTTCTCTCAATACTATTTGCTGAAAGACAGAGATTTTTGTGTTTTACAGGTATAAAATCCTGTTTCTGGATGTTCTTTTTCCCCTCGACGTGAAAAAGATTATCTTCGTTGATGCCGATCAGGTTTGTTCCTTTTTTTTTTTCTTGGTATCAGTATCACTGTAAATATCTGTGTGTTCCTTGTACACAAGCATCTAGAATGTCTGAAGAAAATATGACATCCCTTTCCACTGGCATTCATTTTGAAAAGTGGTTCATGAGCTCTAGACACTGCAGCTCAACACAAGTCTATTCCCTAGTTTCATGTCAAATTTTTTTTTCAATACTCACTTTATTTTGGTTTATATTTAAGAAATATCATCAGTAAAATATAAGATAAGGAAGGTCTTGAAAATTTAAGGAACGGTGACAAATGTTTGTTTTATATTGTGTCACCATGTTTCACCGTGTCCAGATTGTGCGCACTGACCTTCAAGAGCTGGTTGACCTTGATCTTGGAGGAGCCCCATATGGATACACACCATTCTGTGACAGCAGGAAGGAAATGGACGGCTTTAGGTGTGTTCTTGTTGAAGTGCCCTTTTTGCAAAATTACACATGTATTAACTGGACATCAGGAAAGAAATGGATGTCTTTGGTGTGTTCATGCTTAAGTGTCCTGTTGGCAACCTTACGAAACTGTATTATGGTGTAGCTGCCAGCAGGTACTGGGGGCAGTGCTTTGGTAGAAATGTATTTTAAAATCTGTGGTCATATTTTTTCAGGTTCTGGAAATCCGGTTATTGGCACAGCCATTTAGCTGGCAGAAAATACCACATCAGGTGAGTCCTTGATGCAGAGTAGGCAAGCAAGTATTTTGTTTTGATTTTTGTTTTTTTGGTGTTTTTTTTTCAAGTTTAGGGAAGATTTCAGTTTTTCTGATAGTCTGCAGCTCCCATGTACTCCACAGTTCTCACTATTCTGACTAAACAATGTGTTTCTATGATCTGAGCGCAAATTTGAGTTGTATATATGTGGCCAGTATTTGCAGATAGCCTTTCAGAAGTTCCTGGCAGTGCACTGTGGAAAGCAATAGAAAAGAAAGAGGATGTTTTGCTTCTGTTCCTAAAACTACTCTACCACCGCCCTAACAAATGAATTATTTCCATGCCTCTTAGTGCCCTTTATGTGGTGGACCTGAAGAAGTTCCGTCAGATTGCGGCGGGAGATAGACTGAGGGGCCAGTATCAGGGACTCTCCCAGGATCCCAACTCCCTGGCTAACCTGGATCAGGACTTGCCCAACAACATGATCCACCAGGTGGCCATCAAGTCCCTGCCCCAAGAGTGGCTTTATTGTGAGACGTGGTGTAGTGATGCGGAGAAGGCTCGTGCCAAGACAATCGATCTGGTGAGTGTCAGGGATGCATCAACTTTGTGGTGGATTTCTGGGTTTTTTAAAAAAATCAGATTTTTACATAACGGCAAGGCAGGGGCAGTGGCAAAGCGCTCTTTCTCAAAGTGCCAATAATAATAATATTAATGAGTATTGTGTAGGCGCTTTACCCAACTTCATGAATCGGCTCAAAGCGCCGTGAACTGAACCCAACACGCACGCTCACGTGAGTCACACACATTCTCTCACACACTGGACATAAACACATTACAATCACGTGGTGCGAAGGGTCAGCTCAGCTATTGAAATTTCGGAATTTAGAATTGCATTTATTTTTCAAATTTTGTGGGCTGAACATTTCCAAAGCAGAGGGGGAGGAAGCTGGAGTACCCGGAGAGAACCCCCGACGATCGGCCCGAATGAACGGTGCCATATGCGAGAAGGAAACATTCTTTAAACCGAGTGGGACTCGAACCCTTGACCTCTTGCACTGGTGACAAGTCTCACTAGATCACTGACCGCCCCCGGAGGGAGAGTGTCTGTCATGAAAGCCATGGCTTTGGGGGCAACTGTTTGTTTTTTGTTTTTTTAATTTTCCTTATGCAATTTGGTGCCCTGAATATTAACATAATTGCATGCCTAGATCTGAATGACTGTGTTGCAGACATGTTTGAATTATTGAAGTCTTTGAGTTATTATACACAGTGTATGTTACATTATAGATTTTGTGTCCTCAGGCAGGAAATGAGACAGATAAGGTCTAAGAAAGAAATAGGCAAGTTGTGATCAATTCACAGCAGTACCCAAATCCCATCAAACACATTTAACATTGCATTACATAGGACGCATGTACAAGTGTAACATACATGTATATATCTGTGTGCAGTGTAACAACCCCATGACCAAGGAGCCAAAGCTTCAAGCTGCAATGCGAATTGTACCAGAGTGGAAAAACTATGACTATGAAATTAAAGTGCTGTGGGATAAAGTGTACAACACGAACACCAGGGATCAAATAGAATATGAGCGTCCAGACATTCCAATTCCAGGTAAGTGCGTTTGACACAAAGAAATAATGATCGTGGTTCCCCTGTATACCTGGTGCTGTCCACCCCATTCATCTTCTACAGTACACTTTGTGTTCACTATATGTAGTTGTTTTCCTTTACATTTTTACAAGTTGTGTGTTTCAAATATTTGTCTGTTCCTTTTTGGTTTTTATCCAGGTTTTATGCTGATTATGTGAACATGATTTTAAAGACTATGTAAATTCATGCACATTTAAAATATTTTGTTGCCTGTGGCATTTCCTGAATTGGCCAACTTATTAAAATTAGTAGTAGTATCCAAAAGTGGTTGGGTTCCGTTTTTTCTATTATCCTGTTGTGATCATTATGATTTTGTTACAGATTTCAAGGTGAAGACAGAGTTATGATGCAAGCGCCTGATAGAAGTCACCATGACTCATCTGTCTGCCATTTATTACACTGACTGTGTGTGTGTGTGTGTGTGTGTGTGTGTGTGTGTGTGTGTGTGTGTGTGTGTGTGTGTACTTGCATAAAGATGGAAACACATTTGTTGTGGACCATAATTATTATGACTGTGTAAACATTGTTGACAGTGAATCAACTTCAGGAACCTAAAAAGGTAGTCAGGGTCTGCATGTGTGTGTGCATTTAACTGCAGCTCATGGATTCGTATCAGTGTGGTGCAATGCATGTTGTTCAACTCTACCTTAAATCCTTAATTCTAGTAGCCGGTGCACATTCTCTGATAATCTGATATAATTAATGTTACAGAAAAAATTACATTGACTTGAAAGCTTTTTAGATGGTTCCCATAACCCACATAGTACATGTAACAGACAGAAAGCCTCAAACAATACCTTTGTTCCTGAAAATGTGTAACAGTGCAGAAACTCATGTCGAAACTTATTCATTGGAAGAAAAGAGATTTGTGTGTAAGGATTTGCTCACAAGTAAGCAACAGTGACAAGTTGATAGGTGAATATGACCACAGTGTTGTGTTCTGAATACTGTTGACTTTGCCGAGTGTTGGTTTCTTGGACGGCTGGAATGTGTCACCAGTCATCTCATACAGTAGGTGGTGGATCAGTGAAACTGTTGCTGTTCATAGATAATCACAAGAAACAATGTAGCGCCCTGTTGATATTTTGGCAAGTGTGTTGCCTTCATCAGAAAGTTTTAATGTCTGGGTTTTTGTTTGTTTGTTTATATTTGCTTGTTTCCATGGTAATGCCGGGGCATTTTTGAAGAACACCACAGTGTACTTACAGTTTTTGTGTTACCCACACTGGTTTGTAGATCTGTCACTTTGAGGATAAGCTTGCCAGTGAATGCTTTTGCCAGGAAAGATAGTGGTCATTCCTCAGTGGTAGTCACCATTGACTCTGTGCTGTTGCTGGTGGCCATGTCTAAGTATGCCAAAAGGGGATTTTGATGTTTGGTGTGTTTGATATGATTTTGAGACTAACACTAAAGCTTCACTCACAGAACTTTGTGCATTACCTTTCTGCGATGACCATATGCACAAGCAATACAGTCTTCACCATCATTTGGTGCACAAATAAAAACATACATGTGCTACAGTCCCTGCCAAATTTGATTTGTATTTGGTGTACTCGCTGTTTGCAGAAAATTAGTTGGCAGCAGTGCTCTTGCAACTGTCAAACATGTTATACCACACTGTCAGATGCTGATGTGGACATTGGTTTGTTTAAAATGCCATGTTGCTCTTTGTTATTTGTTGTTACTCATGACCTGAAGCCTAAGGTAGTTTGGTACAGCATTCTGTGGTCAGGTCACCATGTGTATTGCACAAAGTTAATGTTTTAAAACAGTTTATGTTACATGGCTGTTGTATTATTTTATAGTAAATAGTGCTTTTTCAGGTTTCAGTGCGTGATTGTTCGTATGTGAAATGGTGTTAATTTCTTTCCAAGATTGCAGTGGTTACTATTGAAAATTGTTTATGAATGATGTAACACTGCAGTTTCCACTAGAAAATCTGCATCTTTCAATAATGTTCTTTCACAGTTCTGAGTTCGTGTCAGTAAAACCTGTATGCTGTCTCCCATATGTTCACTCAAACCACCATGTTCCCATTCCTGCATCTTGTTAGTGTGCACTGGCTTCGTGAGGGTGAGCCTCAACTACCATTACATTGAAGTATGTGTGACAATTCCAGGCTTCCTCCGGTGATGGTGCACCACGTCATTATTCTTGAACGATTACTGTAAAAGCACGTCATTATTCTTGAATGATTATCGTAACAGCACGAAACGGCTGACAATGGTTGAAACTGGTTGTATGAATGGTTGAGATTATGTGAACTTAGAGTGACTGTATTGACAGTGAATGTGATAAAAAAAAAAGAAAAAAAAAAGCTGCATGTCCATGATGCGCAGTGTTTGAAACTGGTGTGCGTAGCATTATGGATGTGGTGGTGTATCGCACATCTTGTGTCAATTAAATATATGTACTGTCAAAAATCTGAATTCTTTTGATGTGTGTGAATCTGTACTGCCCAAAGGAAAGTCAGCTGCATGTATGATACATGTCTATTAATTCACATTGTACTGGCTCAGTTGACGAAATCATGTTGGAGTATCTGGGTAGTCTGGTCCCATCTACTCATGCTGAGGTAAGTGAGATCTCTGCTTCTTTCTCAGACACATTAGCCAATCGCTCAAATCCAATTTGCAACTTCATCTTTAAAAAAAAATCTAGCAAGTGGACAGCATGGAACAGATGCAAACTGTCTTGTTTGACAGAAACCTGTGAGAATCATTGAAGCTTCAGCGGTTCATCTGGTCTTCTGCAATGTGCACAACCAAAATGCAAAACACTCACGTTTGTTACTCTATTTACTGCAGAGAGAAATAATCAAAATACACTTATAGATAATACAAAGATTGTTGATGCTATATGTTAGCCCTTAAAAAAATACTCTGCATTGTTAAGTTACTTGCATAAGCTGCTTGTATCACTCCAAAAACTGGAAACGGAAACATAATGATCACACCATGAAGGTTTGGAATATACTGGTATAAACATGCCTATAGAAGCCAAATATTACACTGCAATCACTTTCACAACAGCAGCAAAGAAGACATGGTAAAGCTAACAAAAGCAAGATTTGCAACTTGAGTCATGTATAGGTCTAGACTGAAAGGACGTGGAACATACTAAGCTTGATCACATAAACAATCGCAGCAGAACACTTAAAGCTGCACATGATTTTGGTGGATGCAAATGTTCTGAGAAATACAAAATGTACTGGCACACATCAACAGGACATCCAGGTGTACCACAAAGAATGAACACAAGCCAAGGAATGTCTGAAAACCAATGCGGTTATTTAAAAAAAAAAAAAAAAAAAAAACTGAACTGTAAGTTTCTCTCAAAAAGAAAAAGGCTGATGAATGTGGCTTGCTCAATGTTACAATTTAACATTTCAAATATCAAAAGCATTGCACACTCAGAAGCAAGCAGAAAAAACGGTCAAACACACAAAATGAATATTCATGAAATGCAGCCTAAAAAATCTCCAAAGCTTAGAGAATGAGTGAAAAGCATTTGCCCAATGTTCTGGTACCCAGACACACAGTACATGTATTCCCTCATACATGTACATTCTTATCCTGTAACTATGTAAGAGTATCATCGTAACACTAAACAGACATGCACACAATTGTGGACTCTTGGCATCGACAGCTGTGTATGTCACACGAACTTCAGCATATTTTGACAAAAATTCTTGGAGAAGTGCTGATAACAAAATATATATATACCATTTTCAAGAAATTCTTTGAAGGCATTAGCACAAATATATTGATTCTCTCTGGCAGAAGCAGCAAAACGAATGATGCTCAAATGATGTCAGCAACAGCAGGCAGACTTGGCAACATTAGATGAAGACGGGTTGAAGTGGAATGCGAGAACTTGGGTGCTTTACACTGCACTGCCCGCGAGCAGGCTACTAAGGATCTGTTGAAGTGAAGTATGCATCAACCTTTTCTTTTTCTCCCTCAAATGATGGTTAACATTCTGATCACCACATGTATATTATCCTGAAGTAGTCCAGCCTCACCCACAATACACAACAAGGTGATGCAGGCCGGGGTGCACCAACATAGACGTGTCATACACGTGAAGTACCTTATGAAACAGGCCACTAGTTCAGCACGAACATCTATTCACTAAAACTGAAAGCAACACTTCAGCATTACTTTCCAGATTTTAAGCTCAAATGATTTAATTACAAGTACTTGTGATGATTTTTTTCCTCTGCATGACAATCTTGCGTAGGCAGCAGAACAATATTTACTGAGTGTATACATGTACAATACTTACCGAGTCTACAAATTAACCCCAAAAGTGGTCACATTACACAACACAACTGTTTTTAGGAAAGCATGGGGCTGCAAAACTTCATTGCAGGAGAGCAGTCACTATGATGCAAGGTAAGTACACATATCTTTCCGTTTCACTCGATCTACCAATATTCTGTCCCTGATGACAGCTGAAAATGTGGACCACGGTAAATCTGCTTTGTCTTCTGCATGTTTTGGCTCATTTGGTTTCGCTGAATCTGTCCCGTGAGTGTTTTTTGGGGGTTTTTTGGGGGGTTATTTTACAAAAAATACTCAATGCAAAGGCAGAATATTACACAATGTTCTCTGAATCTGATTATATAACACATACAAGTAAAAATCATTTTCATCATTTGCGTAGAGAACAAATACCAAAGGCAGCAAAAAGCAAGACTTGTACAAAGAAAGTTTCACACAGCAGCACAAATTCAAAAAGGATGCATAGCGTATATACATCACTGCAAGCACCTTGCTTATAAGCGATGTCTGTAAAGGGAAAAGCAGAAACAGTAAGTCGGAAAAGTAGAATTTACCATCCGACAAAAATGCCAGATGTACAATATGTAAATCAAGTGATGAATGTTTTGTCGCAGACATACTGCCATAGAAGATAGAAATAAGATAAACAATGCCGGAAACCAGATGGGACTTGCTTTTTACCCATACCCTGGCTGACAAACCTCAATGATGAGCGTGTGGAAGAGCATTAGATCAGGACAAACTGATCTTGTGATGAACACATCAATAGGAACTTGCAAACGGCATACATCAAGTGCATATGAAGTGTAGATGATATGAAAATATTCTCCATTTGGGCACCAAAAAAAAATGCTGCCCTATGCACAAGATACATATGATACAAGTAACGCGTCCTCCATTCACTTTACACTGCCTCACCAGCTGGTACGAACATTTGCGTCTGGATTGCATACACCTTTTAAAGTTGATCCCCCCCCCTCCCCCCCTAAAATTTATAACACGACACGAAAGAAACATTAAACTTATGTAATGTTTTCCCCTTGTGGACAATTCAAAAAGACTGAAAATGAGTGATGATTTAACATTCTGACAATTTCTACCAGTAGGTAATGAGAAAAGGGGTACTGTACAAGCAATAACTAAGCAAAAGTAAAGAACTGCTATGACACCTAAGGTTGCATGCATTTAAAATACAATCGTCGTCGTTGCTTGTAAGCTGTCTTGAGCAATCAGTTTTCATTAGAAATTATTCGTAGGTTCAGTGTCATAAGATAGATTTCCATGAAGAATGTTAGGGTTTTGATATATATCCTTTAGCAATACAAAAAAACCAACAAATAACAATGATTTTAAGTATTTTTGGTACCTGAGTATTAAAACAAGACGACAAACACGACAAAGAAAACAGTGAATACATTCTGCAGAGTATATCGAACTAGACAAAAATGTCATAGTGATTTACCCAGTAACAAACATGTGAATGCACTGCATGCTGACATGCACCCATGCCTGACAAAAGTGGTAACTGCAAAATACTAGCAGTAACAATGCAAAATACTAGCAGTAACAATGCAAAAACTTTCTAGTATACAGCTTTAGAATCTGCATGGACTAGGAGCAAATGCATTCAGAAATGTAACACACAGGAACACTAACATCTATAAATGCCAAGTCAGTGGTAATTTCAAGAAATGGGACTGCGTGCGTGCCCTATTTATGTGGACATTCCCAACCTGTACCCTTTGGAAACCTGTACCCTTTTGAAACTCCTACAGTTGTTGACGACTGATGTTTAGAAAATTTCCAGTCTTGAACTACCTAGTGGTGTTTCCCTCATGATGCCCTTTCCACCCGTGTCATGCTGCCCCACACGAAGCCACCTGTTGAACATTCAAGCTGTTTTATCGCTAGAGCATGAAGTCACGCTGACAGCTTTTCATGCTGCCAGCAAATGGTCATGGAAAGAGAGAGAGATACTGTGCTATGTCACTGACTACCACTCCGACACACTAATTCGCATAGGTAGCTTTCACCGGATTGGGTGATATCAGCTACGAAAACATTTTGGCGGTTGGGCGGAAGTAACCAATTTTTTTCTTTTTTTTTTTTAAACAAATCATTCAGTATACTCAGCATGAGCACCGAATCTGTGATTAAAGGAATGACAGGAGTGGAGGATTAAGGTTTAAACAGCATCATCCTGCTCGCCATCTTTGTTCTCATCTGGTTTGAGATCATCCTGTCGCTGCAGTTTGTTTCGACTCTTCTTTGACTTGTCTCCCCTGACGGCACCCACAGTGGGGTCACTGTCGCTTATCAGGGGAATTTCTTCTGGTGTAGCTTCCCATATCTTTGGTGCCGGATCATCACCTTGACCAAAGTCTGTTTCATTTTCTTCAAATACAGCATCAAGTGGAGAAGACGGTGTTAAAGGCGTCCCTGGGCTGGAACCGAATGGACTGAAAGACAAGAGAAGAGAACTGAAGCAAAGGTTGTTAGACAAAAGCAGGCAATCCTTGGTGTTATGCTTTGAATGAGAGATGCACAGTAGTGCATACTGCATAGCTAAGCATTAATGAAGCATTAGTGTTGCAAATTCAAATTCAACGCAGTATCTGCAAAATGTTAAAAAAATTAGCAAGTAATTATCTGCAAGCATTATTTGCTAACATACTTAAGCAAAAATAAGCAACGCAGCCACAATGTCGAAAGGATGGATTATGGCAAGTACTTTAATTTTTTTTTTTTTTTTAGCATGGGCTGCAGTACCCAGTGAAAACCAAAAACGAATGGTGTTACACACTAGGTCTACCCCATTGATCCTTCACACACTCCATGAATAGAGTAAAAACCTGACCAAGACTCAACACACATCCCTAGTACTGGTGACAGATGCTTCAGTGACAGACAGCCACATTCACCTTCAGCCACAGTATCTACCTTCATTTCCCAGGTGGGTTGGACAACCTGAGACAACCACCACCAAGGACCACTAACACTACACAGACATCTCCATGTCCAACCTGTATGTGCCCATTCTATTGGTGCTTCCCAGATCCACAGTTGCCGAACGCTTGCCCGGCCCTCTGCTGCTGTCTGCAGACTTGGTGCTCCGCTCTCGACAGATCTGCGTGTCTTTCTCTGTCCACGATGCACTGCGCTCCATGGGAGGTCGGATGCGAGACATGATGCGTTGCAGTTGGCGGTTGTGGGCGGACTTCTTCCGAATCTCCACACCCAGGTCATCCTCACCGGTCAGGTTCCTGTCATAGTTGGTATGCAGCAGCTGCGCAAAGTGAAGATAGTGATGTTAAAAGATGCCTCAACATACCAAGACAAGCACAACATATACAGCTTCAGAAGAATGAAGATGGTGACGTTACTTGATAAGTTTACATTGTAAGAACAGCTCAAGTTCGTGTCAGTTGTTAGAAGCTGTGACTTTGGACCAGGATAAATGCAATCGACTCACTGAACTTTCCATGGGTTTATCAAATTTGTATTCTCGTGGTGTAATCCTAAATGTCATGTCAGAATTTTCTTTACCATCTGTTTACAATAATTATGCACAATGTATAATTATTTTCCCAAGGAGTATGTCCATTTTCTTTTTTAATTATGGGGGAACAAGCCTCACTCGCAGTCTGCATTTGTGTGAAAGTGCTTTTCACTGTTCACCATATGTCACTGTGTTCAATGACTGGGACACAGATTACTTCTTACAGTGATCGAGAAGAAAAATCACTTTTTACAAGCTGACTACCTTTGCCCAGCTTCTGTGACTGAAGAAGCGAGTCTTCAGCCATGTTCACTCACCAGTCGACTGGAACGTTGTGACATCAGCAAGCCACGTAGTCCCTGAACATCTCGAACTTCCCGTGGAGAGGCAACACTGCTGCGTTGCCTGATTCGTCGTTGCACTGCCACAGCTGTGGACAGATCAAAGTTTGTAGAGCTTGAAGTGCAAAATAAGGAAGAGACAAACAGAAATAGACCCTGAAAACCAGCGTCAGGCATTCACCTCATGTACGCACGGTTCTCCCATGTAAGTCCCCCTGCCTCCTGCGATCAGCAATATTCCTCTTCCAAAGCAGAAACATGAGAATTTGCATGGTGCATATAGAATTTGCATGGTGCACATACAATCTGCATGGTGCATATAGAATTTGCATGGTGAATATAGAATTTGCATGGTGCACATACAATCTGCATGGTGCATATAGGCCGAGTGTTTTTCTATAACAGCTGTCAGAAAATCGCTCTTCCTGCTGGATTCTTGTAAACATGGCGACCCAAACCAAAAGCATGCAGGTCGTGGATAAAGACTCTGAAAAACGTAAAATCCCCATGGTCAGAGTGAAATATTTTAATTCCTCTATCCCTGACGCAAATCTCTGTTGATACCAAGAGGGTTGGCATATACAAGGAAACGGAAAAGACCACACATCACAGAAGTGCTATACGTACATGTCCGAGGTGTCCGTGGTGTCCGTGGTGTCCGTGGTGTTGGTGGTGTTGGTGGTGCTTCTTCTTCTTCTTCTTCCTTGCTGAGTGACATCTGGGACACGACAGTCTCATCTTCACCCTCAGCTGCCTTGGGCAGGTATATGCTGGTGTCAACGTGCGCCCTGCATCAAACTCAATATTCAGATCAGCAGATCACACTCTCCCAGGTTCATGCTAAAACAAGTACAATCAAGGTGAGGAAAAATTCGAAAAAAACAAACACACACATGTAACAGCAATCAAAACAGGTTTGCTCTTTGCACCTTGCAGCAGTTGCTGAAAACAAAAGAGAAAGAGCAGGCAAGTCGGTAATTCCCCACTTAGATGCTAAAACTGACAGACTATTGCTGCACACACATTTTAAGATGGTCCTCTGCAAGACTTCACTAGCTTCAGTTTGAGAACCATCAAGACACCCTCAAATGCTTGTCCGTCATTTACCATCTAACCGAACTTATCAATGTAATATACAGTAATTCAAACACATTACATACAGGTCAGCCGGCTCTGACACAGTTGTTGCTCCACACAACTGAAGGTACTTGTAATGCTCCCTGCACAAATACATCAACATACAATGATACATGCAAGTACTGGTCACATTCACTATAATACTCACTGAACGCCTTGAACAACACACCCATGCTTCTCCTATCATCAAGGTCACTATAAATCTAAATTTGTATATATATGTATAGGGAAGGTGGTGTTGAGAGTCTGAAACCTACTATACTATCACACTCACAGTACGCTCATTTTTCTAATGAAGTTGGTCTGTAAGTAAAACTAAAGCACTCAACAGCAAATAACTGTAAAACTAAGTGCCATTTGTGCAAATTCTAGTGCATGACATATCACTCGTGCATGCTACGTCCTTTGTATGCGGCAGTACGTTTTATTAATTCAGATGGACTTTCCCTTATGGGAAATTCAGGCTGCTTCCCCCCGGGGGAAGCGGGTCGCCATGGTGCAGCACCACCTATCCTATTTTTTTTTTCCAATTTTGCTGGGGGAGGGAAAGGCGGATAACCCGGAGAGAAACCACCGATGAGCAGCCCAGTAGCCAGGAAAAAACGGGGGAAAAAAAACCAGAAAAAAACATATCACAGCTCGACCTGGGCTCAAACCCACGCTTTGCCATGACAGCGGTGACAGCCGTTCAGTAGCACAGTGGCTAAGTCTGACACACTACTCATTAGACCACTGCCCCACCGTTTTACCTGGCACGTACATAGCTTTTACAGCAAAATTCCAGTGACTTACTTGACAACGATTTTCTGGTAAAAGCTCTGCAGGTCCACATCTGCTGGATCTGGATCATTCATGAACCATTTCTTCAAGTAGTCCGAGTCCAGCTTCTCCAGCCTCTCCTGCAAAAATGAAGAGAAAGTTTACTCATACAACATTCATAAACACAATAAAGCTCAGAACAGTTTGCCTATTATGGGATTACAGTTAGGGTTATCTTGTCGTAATGGTGCAGAAGGCACTACAGGGCGAGCTATACCAGCTCCACCACGCTACACTGAAGGCACTACAGGGCGAGCTATACCAGCTCCACCACGCTACACTGAAGGCACTACGGGGCGAGCTATACCAGCTCCACCACGCTACACTGAAGGCACTACGGGGCGAGCTATACCAGCTCCACCACGCTACACTGAAGCACTACGGGGCGAGCTATACCAGCTCCACCACGCTACACTGAAGGCACTACGGGGCGAGCTATACCAGCTCCACCACGCTACACTGAAGGCACTACGGGGCGAGCTATACCAGCTCCACCACGCTACACTGAAGGCACTACGGGGCGAGCTATACCAGCTCCACCACGCTACACTGAAGGCAATACGGGGCGAGCTATACCAGCTCCACCACGCTACACTGAAGGCACTACGGGGCGAGCTATACCAGCTCCACCACGCTACACTGAAGGCACTACGGGGCGAGCTATACCAGCTCCACCACGCTACACTGAAGGCACTACAGGGCGAGCTATACCAGCTCCACCACGCTACACTGAAGGCACTACGGGGCGAGCTATACCAGCTCCACCACGCTACACTGAAGGCACTACGGGGCGAGCTATACCAGCTCCACCACGCTACACTGAAGGCACTACAGGGCGAGCTATACCAGCTCCACCACGCTACACTGAAGATGTCAAAATACAGCAGCCATTACATGTACTGTGACTGCAACTTCATCTGCTGATCTGTGTGCACTACAGTAAAGCACAATCAAATTTGATTTCATTTCACTTAAATTCGTTCAAATTTAGTGGATGGAATAACATGATTATTAGAACGAGAAAATCATAACTATTACTTTCTTTGTCAGTAAACCTGAAAAACAAACAAAATAATAATTTTTTTTAAAATCAGGCTATTCACATTCATAAAGCTTTAAACAGTTGAAACAAAAACACAATTCATTAGTTTTTCTTAATCTAAATTGTACTAATATGAAAGCAAAACTGTGACTGCCACATACCCTGAAATGATTACGTCCTCGCATGCCAACAACATCTTCGATTCCAGCCATCAGATGATCAGTCAGCTGAAAAATAAGCAATAGATCACCCCATGTACGGACCCTCTACGCCTGGGGAAAAGGTGCAAACATCTCGAGTTTTCTATCCAGTTTCCTCCTCTACAGAGAAAGGTTTATTTTGCACCCTGGAGAAATCTAGACCACAAATCAATGACTGCTGTAAACAGCAACACAAACAACACACTCACGATAGTGGCAGCGATCGTCAAATGTGTCAGGACCATGGTAGCCATTCGGGCTGGTAAGCTGGTAGCCCAAAAAAATTCTGGAAGCCGGAGTGGCTGCTAGGTTCTGATTCATCTCAGAATTCCTGCTCGCCATTCGGGCTACCGCTACCGGAGCTTTCACTCGCCCGACGGTAAATTTGGTAGCGAAAGCGAGCGGGCGAGCGCATTTGACAATCGCTGTAGTGGTGGGTATGATCAGAAGATTATTACTTACATGACTATTCAGCTCGCAGTACATGCTACGATTTTTCTCTGGCGCCAGTGTGATCGACAACAGATTCACCAGTGGCTTGATGGTGATACCCTGCATAAAGGGAAATAAACAGATTCACCATTTTCTCACTCCGCAGTGAGTGTGAAGTATCACAAACCTATCAAACTTCCAATATGTTTAGACACCAAAACATATTCTGCACGTGCCTGCTTTTAACTGCATGCAGTCACATAATAACTTTGGATGATCCCCCCCCCCCCCCCCAAAAAAAAATAACAGGGCTTGTGATAGATTTTTTTTCTGAGGGTCAACATGACTTCCAGCAGAAAAATCTGAGGGTCAGCCTAACCTCCAGCTTGAAAATCAATACACTGCATCACTGGTGTTGGCAATGAACGTCTTCAAAAACATATGAGTGATAATCGAGAGTTGCAGTGGAAAAAATTAATTCCAAATATTGTTTTGGGTGAACATTATTAGTCTGTCTACCTGCTGACAATGAAAAGTAAAACTATTATTTTTCTAATACTGATACACTGTGTGTGTGTTTGTGTGTGTGTGTGTGTGTGTGTGTGTGTGTGTGTGTGTGTGAGAGAGAGAGAGAGAGAGAGAGAGAGAGAGAGAGAGTCTGTTGAAAAAGAAGGTAGTATTTCAATTCTGCTTGTTAAGGTGAAATCTTTCTTAGTTCTGACTGATAATGATTTTACACCTTTCCTGGAAAGACATCTGATGTCATCTCAGTAGCACTGCCATGACGCACAGCTTTCACAGTTTTTTTTGCCGGCCCTTGTCTGTCGTCGCCGCTTCAGTGCATATTTCACAAATCATTTTTTGTGAGGATAGGAAACGTAGCCACGAAAACTCGTTTAACCATTCATAGTTGAGGGAACGAGCTACTTTCGGTTTTGTTGTAGGTGACGGTCCTGTCTCAGATGACGGGCTTGGTCTCTTCCTGCACGTAGAACTGGTTGTCGGTGTTGGCCCATCACTATTCCTAATAATGCTAGGCTGCTCCTCGATAATTTCATCATCTGCATTGGCACGATTGCGTGTAACTGTCCGTTTGATCCAATGTAAAAGCGACATTGCGACTTTGCGTGGTGGACTTTTGGTAGAGCCACAAAATCGGTGGGCGTTATTTACCTTGAAAAGGGGAGCTACTCTTAACAGACAAAATGCCGTATTTCAGAGCGTCTGTGGCGACTGCTCTGACAATTGATTGCAGAAGATTGAAACTAAAACTGTGAAAGCTGTGCGTCATGCTGTCAAATTTGATTATCACGCGACGCACTCCTGCTCCAAAATTTTAAAATCTGTGCGCCAGTAAAACCTCCAGCGATTTTTTATCTGCGTCATTTCGTGATTTCTGTGCATCAATACGCAGTTTGTGCGTTAACACGAACCCTGAAATAAGTGTATAGTGTGTAACGCCCAGGTCAGCACAGCCCATGCACCCCAACATGGAAACCCTACGTATGAATCAAGCCACAATAACCAATGTCTACACAATTAAGGTTAATGTTATATACATTACTTTTAGGATTAGCAGGCACATAGGTCTTGCAAACATTAGTATGCATGGGCATGGCATGCCTCTATTATCTGCAGGGGTGAAAGTGGGAAAGGCTTGCTCCCCAATCTGGAAAATCACTTTGAAGCTAAACGGTAAAACCCAAACCTAACGGGTGTGTGTGTGTGTGTGTGTGTGTGTTTTGGGGAGTTTGCATTCCGGAAATCAAGAGTGTTCCCGAAAATTGGCACCCATGCATCTGTGAAGCTTTACCTGCACAAACACGGTGAAAACGACGACAGCAAGAGTTGTTGTGACAAACATCTTCTTCATCGGCAGGTCCTCTTCAACCAGCAGCGCAGCCAATGAAAAGGCCACTGCTCCTCTCAGTCCTCCAAACGCCTGTTGAGAATGGTTTACACTTAAATAACACTCTCAAGATACGCGTCCTACCAGCAACTGGGTAGAAGTTCTAGGCCTCATTTTGTATGTGTGATTACGGGTTTGATATCCATCAAAATGAGTGAACACATACAATATATACTTCATGCATGTCTGAGATTTCAGTCTTTGAACTTTTGTTGTGCAAAACTCATAGCACCAGCTACATGATTTTAAGGTAAAATATCCATGCTTATACGTGCCAATGACATGCAATTCAAATGAAATTACTTCTACACAGAAATCTATTTTTCTACAGGCTGTAAATGTCTGTGCAATAAAATCATCTGAGTCTACAGGCATAATTATGTCATCTGAAAGAAAAACAAGAAAGAACAGTCAATCCTCCACTCTCAGCAATAAATCAATGTAATACTTTACAAATAACCGTGAATTTTCCTTTTTCTTGATAGTTACCACAGAAAAAAAGCACACACACACACAACACAAGAAACCCAAAATACAAAAGCAACTTACAATCATGAACATTTCATCTTTACCAATACGCCGAACACGCATTGTGTCAAATCGGTTAATCAGAGCAGCCATGCCAAACACAACTGCAACCAAACAAATTAGGAAAGCCAGGTGCAGTACTTGCTACACTGTACTCTCACACACTTTTTTTTTTTTTTAATTGAGAAGAAGAAAAAATATTTGACATAATATTTTTGTTTTGTTTTTTCTTACAGGGAAAATTTATTTTTCAGCTTTACCAGGAACTATTTGCAAAATCATCTCCCATTCGTTTTTCTCTATTCTAAGTCAGCAGAAAGCACAAGTCAAAACAGTTACAATGTACGTAGGCTACATGTTTATAAACCTGGTCTACATAACACGCAAATCAACATTCATGGCGAGTGGTTATAGTCTTGCAACACAGAAGCTGCTAGTAAACAACATATCATGCCATTTTGCTTGTACACAATATATGTATACATAATTATGATCAACGTTCTTGTAAGTGCACACACTTGTAAGTGCAATGATACTGAGACATACAAGGTTTATCAATATGGACAACAATCTGGAATAAACTGAGCTATACAGGACATGCAGTTACACTCACTAAGGAACCTGTAGACAAGGCACAGAACCAGCGTCCAGAGAACGAAGCCTGTGTGCCACTCATGCTGGTCATTGACCAATGACAGACCCAGAAACAGGAAAATGATGATTTCACTCGCTGAACTGTAACCAAAAGAAAATGAACAAAAAGATGAATAGATCAAAGGTATGCAGTACTTTGTTCAGTTTCTTTATTTTAAGAAACTGCAGAGTCGATGTGACTACTGTGCATGAGAAACATGAATTAATTTCCTTCCATGAAAGAGCAGCTGTACTTCTTCTGATGAATTTACGACGAGTGTGTATCATCACCAGTCTTCTTTTTCTGCATTTCCTGAATCCTCCTCAAAATGACTCAGAATCCTACAATTTGATTTTTTTTTAAAGTGTGGTAACTGGACAATATTTAGCAACAACTCTGATAAAGTTTTCTTCCAAGAGCGGTCAGCTAGTCTATATATAAGTGAGCACTAGTAGTAGGATGTAGTTGTGTAACTCACGCAAGAACCTTGGTGAAGTACTTGACAGTGATGCGAGATTTGTCACTGATGTTGGAGAAGGCATAGTGCCGTTGGACAAGCCCGCAGCCGATGATGCTGAAATACATTACAGGATCCTCATCATGACTAGCAATGGCTGTGAACTGAGATGCCAAATGCATTATGATTTTCTTTTCTTTTTTCTTCTGCAATGTGCAAAGTCTCAACTTCTAACGGGCAGAATTACTGAAAAGTAAATAATAGTCACAGTCACCATTTTTATTCTCAAAAGATATACCTACCACTAACTCGTGTAGCGGGTGAATGTACATGTACTTACTACTTACCTGATGATACCCGACACTTCAAACAGCTCCGACATCAGGAAACCCAGATATGCCATTGTGTAGATCACCAGTGGCTGCACCACTACAACACACACACACACACACACACACACACACACACACGCACACGCACACACACACACACACACCCCTTGTGTCAAGAAACCTAGGCTTCTCAGCATGTGTGTCAAATGAATACAAAATAAACATGAATACAAAACTTGCTTTCAACTCCCTCCAAACCCCTAAGTCACACATGAATCCTTAATCTGTAAACTAAACTCTCCAGTCTGAATGGGCCTATGGCCTCTCAAAAAAGCTCATGAAGCATGAATCACTAATCGATACATAACCATTTATCCTAAGCAATTTATGCCAACATTTACATACTGGCAGCTCTCACACAAAACTGTACGTAAGGCCAAAGGACTGCTAGTATTTCTATTCCACTTACCCCACACACCCAGCCTAGGAACCCTTACAATTTCATGTAAGCAACACACGACTGGTCGCTGACTTTCTAAGCTAATCATGTGCGGAAGAATTAGCAGATGAGGCAATGCAGTCACCACACTTTACCACAGTGAAAAAACAACTCATTTTCAAAAATACAACCTTACCTCCAACGTGCACAGTATGTCTGGTGAGGACAGCAGTGACGAGACCAGCAATGATACCCAACAGCAGGCCCCCAAGACACACCACAAAGAACTTCACGATGCCCAGGACAACCTGCTCAGCACTGATCGTGTCCATGAGATTAAACGCCTGCATCACTTTGTACAGGACAACAGTCACACCATCTGTTAACACACATACACATATATATATATATATATATATATATATATATATATATATTTTTAATTGCTGCCCCAGCTCTTTGCCAGTTCCAGTGGTGTTCCTCCCAGGTAATGGGTGGAATCCACGGAGGGCTTGGAAGCTGGGGCAATTTTTATTTTGCATGATAATGGAGATGAGGAGGATGGAGGTCCGTATGGTTTGGGACTGCGGGACAGGGCTGCGTTCAACGCTTCCTGTCAGAAATATCCCGGCATTAACCAGGCCCGGCAACTACGGCACCTGTGGTGCCGGCCGTGTAATCATCCACATCATAAGACGTGTCATACTATGGGAAGCACCCCCAAAGCACAGCCTCCTCACTGGGCCCATAGCACACCTGCTCTGGGTAGGACCTGAACTAGATAGGAAAAATCCCGCTTGCCTCGGCTGGGACTCGAACCCGGTCCATGGTCGTAAGTTTGAACCACTACACTGCGGGGGCCGGTCAAACACATATATACTGTACATACAGATGAACTTACAGAACTTGCATATGTAGTTCCTGATTGTAATCAAGAAGAAATAAACTATACTTTATTCTGTGGCTGTTTGATATAAATTGTTTCCATTCCAGTGGAAGTGTTTTTCAACAGAAAAATGACAGTAGCAACCACAGGGGGGAGGGGGGTGGAGTGTGAGACCAGTCAAATGATAACAAGAAAATGCACACAACGCACGCGTACACTCACTCCACACAAGCAAAATTATGGCACCCACCATTGAGTAACGATTCTCCAAACACAATGAAGTAGAGAACGTGGTTCACTCCAATTTCATTGAACACAGCCAGAACCTACACATGAAAGTACACAGTCAGAATCCTGACATGGTGTTCTACAAACATTATGCAACATGATAACTGAAATTTAAAAAATAAAAAAAAAACAATTTTTTTACTGACAAATCATACGATACATCTTAACATGGGATTAAAATGTCATCAATAACAAGTTATATAGAAGTTTTAATTGTTGTTGATATGCCATGACTGTGTCATCTGAACTGTATTAAAGTTTGCTGCTACTGTACTCACAGCAACAGGATCGACAGCAACAATGAGGGCGGAAAAGACGAAAATCTGAACAAGAGTCATGTGAGTGATGGCTCCCATCGCACCACACAGCATCAGACCATATAAGGTCAGGCCTGCACACAGACCATTGTGCAAATGATTCCCCGAGGTGTGTGTGTGTGTTTTTTCCTGTCCCCATGCCAACATCTACCAAATGACATTAAAACCCTGCTCCCCTCACTAGTGCATAGAGAGTGTCCTCCGAAAGAGACAATAACGGTGTCAACATTCAGGTAGATACATGCGTATTTAAAGTCAATGATCAAGTACAATGATCAGTGGCTATTGATCAATGGCTCATCACATTTTATTCCAAGCCTAATTTTAGAAGCAACAAGAAGACAGACTTTGTGTGTGTTTGTTTGTTCAGGACATGTAGGATCTTATGTAAGATCTTTCAGGATATACCTATGAGAAAGCAGGAAATAATGGTCCCCTGCAACAGAAACAGAATCAAATGTCAAGGAAGAAAAAAAGCTGTGATCTACAGTATCTGCAATACATTTTTCTGACAGAAAAAAAAAAATCAAGCCGCGTATACTGATACAGCAAAACCATAACCCACAAACTGCCCTTTTGCCCATCTTTTCTGTCTCCATTTTATGCATTATATGAATAGTATTCATAGTTTTAAATTCACAGAAATACACATAAGTCCACAGAAATCATACTTACAACAACTGCAAACAGCAACACAGAGCCAAGATTTTCTGAGAAGGTTCTGTCATACAAACTGAATGCCGACTCCAAGATAATTCTGAGAAAAAGAGAACAAGCCCGTTCTTAAAACTATGAGTGATTGAAATTTCAAATAAAAGAATACACTGAAAAGTACGGTCATTCCACTTAGCGTAAAATACTTCTTGTTCATTATTTTAAAAACACCGCCAACACACACCACTTGAAAACATGCAGCATACTTTAGTCTAAAATCTGCTCTGGAAATGTTCATTCAAAATAAATGCAAGTCTAAATTCTGAAACCTACACAGCTGAGCTGACCACTTACAGACAACATGATTGTAATGTGTCTATGTGCTGTGTGTGAGAGAGTGTGTGATTCACATACATGTGCATGTGTGTTGTGTTCATCTCGCAGTGCTTTGAACCAAGCAATTGGGAAAAGCACCTGCATAATCCACCATATCATTATTACCAAAGAGGAGCATGCTGAAAAAAGAATATGCAATATATATATACTGTATATTATATTCTTTTTTAAATTTCATGATTATTACACAAGTAAACCCATAATGATAGGCAGTCAATGTACCTTCCCTGTAAGAGCTGCTCAATAACTATATACTCACGGAGGCAGGAGAAACACAAAAAATCTGTGTGGACTGAAGAGCTCTGGAAAGTCATGGGCCAATCCAGAAAAACTGGAGAAAAGTGTAATGATAAAATCAGCTGCCATGATTTACACGATGCAGCTTAAGCACTCCCTGGAGAGGAACACGCAAGATCCTCTGTCAACACCCCAATTTATTAGTTACTTATTCGTTTGCTTTTTCATGTATTTCATTTTTTCCATAGACAAACACAATTGTTACACAGTTCTTTCCCATCAAAACAATCCAGTTTATCAGACATGCTGCAAGATATGCCAGCTTACAGAGCAGACGCCCAAATTAGGTTACAAACTAAGCAAGTAGGATCAGAAAAGCTGGATGGGTGCACAAACTCACTTCACAATGCCAGCCTGCACCTTATATCAAAGCATTATGCTATCAACAAGGATTGCTAACTATGAGGAAGGCAACTTACAGAATGATCGCTCCAAAAATAGTACCCAGCACAATCAGTACACTGAAACACAAGAGAAAACAGTTTTGGAAATAGGAGTGAAAATGAAAGTACAGTCCGCGTCACAACGCCCTCGTGCTGCGGGCGTCTGGTACCAGTTGCCAAAGGCACAAGGGCATCATGCCGCGACCAAATAAGTATAACCCACCTACACCCAATGTCTTCTCAGAACAGACCCACACTTACTTGGGCAACAGGCACAGTACTTACTTAGGTTATAAGGGCAAACATGAGTTAAAGTGGTCACTAAAAACATAACACCTTCTGGGACATTCCTGTTTTACCAAGGTCAGTATGCCTGATAGTTGAAATCATATATGCTCACCAGGACTCTGGGACTTTGGAGGACAAGAAGTCGGCATGGTGAAAGGCTGAAAAGTAACAAACAACATTTCAGACTAGCACAAATTTAGCCATACTGTCATGGTCGTTCTTTACAAAGGCATTTCAAAATGTGTAAACTAAACTAAAGTGGCTTCATAGAAATGCAAACATTTCAACTTAAAGATATTGCAAACATCATTTAAATGTTACCGATTCCATTTTCACATTTTGTCTAAGCTCAACTGACTACAGCATTCTAAACTCTATCATGACTGCTCATCAGAAAAAAAACCCAAAGAAAAGAATTGTAGATAGCCTCCATTCCATTTGTAAATTTTGTCTACGCAGCATTCTAAACTCTCTTATGAGTACTCACCAGAAAAAAAGACCTGTAAATAATCTCCATTCCATTTTCAAATGTCTAAGCTCAGCTGACCACAGCATCCCTATAAACCCTATCACGACTGCTCACGAGTAAAAACACCTAAAATTAATCTTCATTCCATTTTCAAATTTGGTCTAAGTTTAAATGACTATGGCGTTCTCTAAACTGTAAACTCTATCATGAGTGCTCATCAGAAAAAAAGACCTGTTCATCATCTGCACTGATAAAATGCTATCCCCCCCCCCCCCCCCAAAAAAACACAAACAAACAAAAAACAATGCCGTACAAGCGATACGAGCGCACACAAAAATGAGCCATGAACAGTAATTTCTACTCACCGATCTTGCTGAGGCCAGCAAGCAGCACCACAATTGTGAAAATGAGTGGTTCCTTGATCTCCTCAAATGCGATGTGGATGACGCGAATTGAGCGCACTTTATGTGAATCTGTTGAGGTCTGGTTGTCATGGTCACTTTCATTGGTGCCGACAGCAGGGGAGGCAGATGACGTGGCACTTACTGACAGGATGCACAGAAAGAGTCCTGTGACTGTCCAGACCACCTGGTAAAACGGTGTGCACGAAGACCAAGCCATTTGTGTTGTTTATACCTCAGTCCTGCCAATGGCAAAACACATAAAAATACAAAAGGAAAAAGTAGTGACTGCGAAGTGGGTACAAGTTAAACAAATAAAAGCGACATAAAATGAACAGAAACTACTTAACTTTCACAAAGGACAGCATAGGTCAACATAAAAATACAATTTTCACATTCGTGAGGAAGTCCTGCACTGAGGAAATACACGCACATTACTGTCGATATGCAGTTTAGATGCACTATGCATGTAACGAAAACTCGGTGTGAGGCCAGCGGTTACTGAACCGACTACACTCTCCTCGTGTATCATCACACAGTCAATACCGTTGTGCAATAACTACAAACAGATGTTAACAGTTAGGACTTTTCCTTGTGAAAATTTACAATGCACACCATGGCTGCCCACTTTTGTGGACCCACTGCACATTGTGATATCGCCCACTATACCTAATAGTCAGTGTGCGTTAACAAACGGATTATTCTCATCATTGTTATTATGTACACATCTGTTGCTGTGTGGTCATGGGCCAGGTGCATGGGAATGAGAACACAGGCTTTTGTCCCATCTCCAGCACCAAATTCAGACTGCACAAGAATCCTATCTCTTTGAAATTGCAATAGCAGTCACTGCATAATTATTATACCAGGGTTGCCACTTTCTGAGTGAAAAAAAAGCCAGAAAACTGACCCTCAAAATCTGATTGGCCGAAAAGGCAGACTCAGGGAGCCAGTGGAAGGAAGGACGTTGCCGGAACAAAGTGAAAAGCTGGGTGGGGGTGGGGGTGGGGGTGGGGGAGGGTGGGGTGGGGGGGGGGGGGTGGTTCAGATGCTGCGCAGACGAAAACCTCTTCCCACCAACCAGGGAGCCAATGAAAGGAAGAACGTTGCCCAAAGAAACTGAAAAACTATGCAGACGAAAACCTTTACCAACCAAAATACAACCCGCATTCCCATTTTGGCCAATCAGAGGAGCAGCCAGGCTTCAGCCCGCAAAGGCAGCTTACCGAAGTGCTATCGGGAATGACCGACGGTCCAGCGATAGACACAGACTCGCGATTTTTGGGCCGGAAAAGCAGGAAAACCTTTTAAAAAGCAGGAAAGCACTTCACAGCGGGTTCAAAAAGCAGAAAGAGAGGCAGCCATAAAGACGGAACATTCCGGATGACAATCACACCAAACCGGAACAAACGTTGCAAGCACGTTGCTAAGCCGGAACTCGGCACGTTCTGAATTTTCCCAGGCCGGAATTCCAGCCATAACCGGAAAAAAGCCACCCCTGTAAGCCGGAACTCGGCACATTCTGATTTTCCCAGGCCGGAATTCCGGCCACAGCCGGAAAAGTGGCACCCCTGTTATACTAACTGTATCTCAGGGCTGCACCACAATCAGTATAGTTCACTGCATTTCTGCTGAAGGCTTGCCTCTGGAATCTCAACAGCTTGCAGTAGCAGCTAGCTTATAATGCAGGTACCCATACACTGCTTGCTCCAGTAGGCATGTTGAGACTTCAGTGCACAAATAACTGTAATGGGATCACTTTGCACTTCTGCAATGTGACTACAGACTACAGTTTATATTCAGCACTAGAAATGTTATCCACAGAGCGCAGTATTGATTTTTTCTTGAAATAAACATGATGAAAGTATTTCCTGTGCTAGACCTTCTTGTTAAGGCCGTTCTTAAACGGGCAGACTTTTGGTTCGCGAACTAGGTTCGGAGAGTACGGCGAACTAGGTTCGCGCACGTTGTTTCTTAACCGACCAAATACTTGTGCAGAAACCCTGGTTCGAAAGGTTCGGCGAACTAGGTTCGAGGACTGCATAGCGTGTCGTGGGAACCCTCGCGATCCTTTTGCCGATCCTGCGCTCTGATTGGTTGCTCGGGGAGAGCTGTTGTGCGCATGTACAAACTTGAGGAAAATGGCGGACGGCATCGCGGCTATCGACTCACTTCACATTTCCCTCTCTTGCGCTCTTTTCCTCTTATCTCCTCTTCCTCAGCTTCCAAGAGTTCACTCAAAACGATAACTACCGCAAATGCCTGGTCGTCTCGATCTACGAAGGCGGCCATTTTGGTTGTTTACGATTGTCTCAACTTCCGAGTCCGCCTTGTTCGGGCAATGACGTATGCATATCATTAAAGGTCGGTTAAGAAAGAGAACTAGTCCGGCCGAACCTCTGGAACTATGTACGTGTGTGCGCTTGCCCTGTTCGTATACAATACACAGTTCGCCGAACAAGTTCGCCAGACTGGTGGTTCGCCCGGTTAAGAACGGCCTTCAATGCTAATGGCCTGTGTCTGTGGTGCAAAGCTGTGAAACATTAGTGAGACCATTGCCATGATGTTCATAATCTAAATCTGTGTCACCTATTACAGATTTTTCCATCCTTCAACCAGTCTGTGGCAAATAGCAATTATATGGTTGTTTTTTACAGCTGACAAGACAATCGAAGAGAAGTAGGTCAGAGCAGCAGCACAATGCAAATCAACCGACGCTACACTAGCACTGATCCAGTGTTCTCTACTACGACAAGATCATTAATAATTCAGAGCTATCAAGTACACACCATCACAAGTCAGTACACGTGTAGCACACCTACAAGTGGAATGAAAAAAATAGTTATTACTGTACATCAGTGTATGTGTCTGTCTGGGGTCTCTCCTTTACTGATCAATGGCAGGTTCTCCATAGCAACTAAAATCAAATGCCGCCAACTACTGAGCTATGGCTAACTAACTTTGCTCCCTTATCAATGTCATGATGTCATTGTTTGCACAAGATATGATTAAAAGGGCAAGGTCACCTTTGGACTGTGAATTGCTACATACCTGTTAAGAAGAGATCAACTCATCTATGGCAATGACCGAACAAAATGTTTCATTGACAGTGACACATAAATTATATTAAATGAGCACCTGTCTTGAAGTTGGATGATATATATATATATATATCTGCATTTATAATTATGCAACTACTAGCAGTATTACAACTGATGTGTGTTATTGGCTTGCACATGCAATTGCAAAAGCCATTTCTAACATATATATCTAATATTCTTTCTTGTAACTGACTCTGAACACAAAGAAAGTTTATAAAATCTGTTGTAGTTGTTCTCATGTCAATAGTAGTTAGGGTTGTTTTTTTTGTTTATTATTTTTGTTTTTTAACATTACATCTTTGACTCTAACCAGCAGTTTAACAGGTTTTTGTGTCCAGTCAACAAAATTTGAAGACCTGTGAAAACCAGGAGTTGGTTGGCTGGTTGGTTATTGGTGAGGGGGGGGGGGGGCGTTAACGTATTTTTTCACCACATACCGGTGATGCCAAAGGCGGGGCTATGACAGGACTGAATGAAGAAAAAGCCAGGAAAAATATTTATATACTTCATGACTGAAAACCCAACGATCTTCCAGCTAGACAAATAGGAACCAGTTTATCTGCCTACGTCAAATCTGGTATTTTTAATACCACCAATAATGCAGAATGCAACATTCACATGTATGCCTCTATGTGTTGGTTTAGCAAACAGATCTTACCTTAGTAGCCACTGGGCCAATGCAGAAGCGGTTGCCGGTTTGCAGGACGCGAACTCGATCGCTAGTAAGTTACCATACTGTTTGAAGTGAGTCTAACTGACTAACTGCATTCGATAGACATCTTTATGTTCATCGTAACAGCAACAATCATCAAAAGATCACAGTCACTATAAACAATCTCGTCAAAATCACGGAAGCATTTTCCTTCCGCGCTTTGAAGTTAGCGCCCTTGATGGGACGAGAGTCGGAGTAGTCTGTTCGTGATTAGCCCCGATGGCCCAGTGGATTATTCACGGGGAGAACGTCTCGGCGGCCTGGCGGTCGCATCTTACTTGTACTAGTTCAAGTTCTATTCAGTTGTCAGCGGTTGATAGCTCAGGCGTAGACTATACCTTTGAGGGCAGCGCACCGATTCGTCGGTGGTCGCAAAATTCAAAATAACTGACGGCGACTGAGACTATCACTATGACGCTGACGCTGTTGGCTGTTACATTGACTTCTGTACTGATCTTTGCGTGCCCAGTTAAACTGTGAAGGTGTTCTCAAACAATAAACCTTGGGTGACGAAGAATATCAAAGAGGTTTTAAATAAAAAGAAAGAAGCTTTTAGAAGTGGGAATCAGGATGAGAGAAAGGCAGTGCAGAAAGAACTGAAGAGGGAATTGGGGAGAGGGAGGGAGAAATATAAAGCGGAGAAAGTAGAGGACAATTTTAAGACTAACAACATGAGACGGGCGTGGGAAGGACTGGGCTTGATGAGTGGCCATAAGAAGGTGAAGGGAGCAACACTTAGCACAAATACAACAGATTATGCAAATGAACTGAACCAATTTTATGCTCGTTTTGACTCTCGTGATTTTAGTGAGGAGAGGCCGCGTAGAGTGACGGAGACACTCAGTCTTGACCACCCTGCCAGCTGGTGAGGAGGCAGAGGCCATTAGCATAACAGAACACCAGGTGATGAAAGAACTAAAACGATGTAAGCCTAACAAAGCAGCTGGACCTGACAACGTCAAACCGTTAGTGTTAAAGCTCTGTGCTGAGCAACTGTGTACTATTTTGACTTACATTTTTAACCTGTCTTTGTTTCAGTGCAAAGTGCCAGCTGTGTGGAAAATGTCATGCCTTGTCCCAGTTCCCAAAAAACATCCTGTGAAAATGTTAAATGATCTGCGCCCAGTGGCGCTGACGTCATGTATCATGAAAGTTTTCGAACGACTGGTGCTTGTCTTTTTGCAGACCCGGCACTGTGGCGGAGTTCATTGACCCCCTTCAATTTGCGTACAGGAGAGATCGTGGTGTGGATGATGCAGTTTTACATGTTTTACACAATATTTACTCTCATCTAGATAAGCCAGGCACCTCCATACGCCTCATGTTTTTCGATTTTTCCTCTGCTTTTAATACCATCCAACCTCACCTGCTTGCAAACAAACTTGGAAGAATGAATGTACCTGTTTTTACTATTCTTTGGATTTTAGACTATTTGACAAACCGACCGCAGTATGTCAGACTGGGCTGGGACGTTAAATCTGATGTGTGGTACACAAATACCGGCGGGCCCCAAGGAACGTGCCTCTCACCATTTTTGTTCTCGCTCTACACGGCCGACTGCAGGACAAATGACGATGACTGTCTACTGGACAAATACGCAGACGACACGGCACTGACGGGACGGATGACAGGCGACGACGACACGCACTACAGACATGAGATAGAGCGATTTGTGGAATGGTGTGATCAAAATTTCCTCGAGTTGAATGTTGGGAAAACAAAAGAAATGGTGATTGATTTTCGCAGAAATAAATCTGTGCCTGCTCCACTCACCATCAAAGGGGAGCAAGTGGAGAGGGTAGACAAATACAAATATCTAGGGTAACGATTGACAAGACTCTGAGTTGGAGGGACAACACTGACAGCATCATTAAAAAGACGAACTCCAGGATGTACTGTCTCCGCAAGCTGAAATCTTTTAATGTGAACTCAGATATTTTACAGACTTTTTACACCGCTACCATCGCCAGTGTCGTTACTTTCTCATCTGTGTGTTGGGGTGGGAACTTGTGTGACACAGACAAGAACAAACTGGAGAAGATTATCAAGAAAGCAGGCGGGGTGGTGGGGAGGGGTCAGGAGAGTTTTGCGGACAGTCTTGAGAAATCGGTACAAAAAAAGGCAGCAAAGATTATGACGGACTGTAGTCATCCGCTCTGGCACGTTTTCGACGCGCTGGTGATAGGGCGAAGCGGCCGCCTCAGGGCCCCCCTCGTTAAAACCACTCGCTACGCGAACTCTTTTATACCCTCGGCCGTTCGCTCGATCAACAGCAAGAGTCGGACATCATGCAGATAGTCTGTGACTGCGGTGTGTGTGTGTGTGTGTGTGTGTGTGTGTGTGTGTGTATGTGTGTGTGTGTGTGTGTGTGTGTATGTGTGTGTTGAGGGGGGGGGGGTGTATAATATATATAGTCTGTGATATACGTAATAATTAATGTGATGTGTGTTATGGTGATAATTTGTTTTTTATGTTTTATGTCTCTTAAAAGAACTTTTTTATGTCCTGTTTGTATGTTATCGGCAGACATTTAATTTCCCGGAAGGGATTAATAAAGTATTGATTGATTGATTGATTGATTGATTGATTATGATGTGTGACTCAGTCAGTGACGCGTCAGTGTTAGTGCCGGTGTGCCCGCGCCCAATCACGGCGGTGTCAGCGTGTGTGTGTGTGTGTGTGCGCCGGTGTGTCAATGTGTGTGTGCAACGGTGTGTGTGTGCGGCCACGGTGTGTGTGTGTACGGTGGGTGTGCCGGTGTGCCAGGTCAGTGTGTGTGTGCCACGGGGTGTGTGTGTGTGTGTGTGTGTGTGTGTGTGTGTGTGCGGTGTGCCACGGTGTGTGTGTGTGTGTGTGTGAAAGTTAGTATCAATTAATATTTATTAATATCAGTTTCAGCCAGAAGCGGCCGCGACTGACGGCGCGGGAGGCCAGCGCTAGGCAGTCACTAGTCCGGCTACAACAACTCAAGTTGAACAAAATAAACTTGAAGACTAAAGAGTCACAGTAGCGAGCCATCGACCGCCGGCGGTTCGGCAGGCTGTGCTGTGCGGCTGACCCCAGCCGCGGCTATTGGATGGCCATTAGTGCACACACACACACCGTGCACACACACACAACGGCACACACACACACCGTGACACACACAACGGCACACACACACACACACACCGTGGCACCGGCACACACACACACACATACACTGACACAGCGGCCGGGCACACACACTTGACATAATTGCTGATGTTATCCTCTTAACTTAAAAATTCTAATCTTACCTTTCAGGTTGCAGTTATGTCTCAAAACACTCTGACTTCGACTGTAGCCCCTCAGGTCAGTTCATGATGACTGCCACTGAAACGCAGGACGCGGGGAGGCCCAGTCTAAACCAGTCTGACTGAGTCAGTACTGATTGGCCCGGGAAGCTTCTTTCAGTGAGTCTCCTGCACGAGCTCGGACTCCAACGGGATAAGTGATGTGGAGTTGGCGGCCGGAGAGGGGACGGTTCTCTGCTGTAGATCTGATTTGTTTATGGCTGCTGACTGATGTGGGTTACACCGTCTATAAACCCAGCCGGCGGTCACGGGTTACGGGAATGCACAATAAACCTCCACCACTACTACTGCGCCTGTTCCATCTCAGGAGCATCCCTGAAGTAGGTCGACCCGTCTCCCATCTGTCAGTGCACTGCGAGCGTGACTCGTAGGCAGCCCAAACCTCTCCGCCGTGCGAAACAACCAAACTGGAACCGAAGCACTACGCCAACAATCACATCCGCAAAGTAGATCCCGGGAAACGTAAGCCTAGTTTGATTATCGTCGGTTTAGTTGTACGTCTTTAGTGTGTTGTTAACTGTAGATTTCATAGCAGCTTTGTGAACGTGTGTGCTGGGTTCAGTAAGTTCGCGGTGCTTTGAGCCAAGGAAACAAACTGGGTAAAGCGCCTGTATAATACACAGTATCATTATCATTGTAATCATTGTCTCTTACCGCTTGTGTAACACACGCCAACGGTGGATTCAGTGTTGTGACGACACGCCATGAAGGGAGTTTCAGCTCCCGTGCAAAACCAGAGCTCCTGGACGAGTCTTCTTGAGTTTTCGCCTTGTTGGTAGTGACGAGTATAATAATAATAATAATGGCGACTTTAACTAACGGTGTTTAGGATAGGTTTTAACCTTTCACACTTTCATTCAAACGTCCTCATTTTCAAGCCATATCCACGAAACGCCAATAATTTGTCAACAAGGGTATTGGTGATGTGCTCACCAAACTTTGTGTGATTTTGTTTCATTTTGTTTCACCACCCTCCTAGTATGTTGTAGGCCAGTGTAAAACCACCACGCTTTTAAAGAAGGAACCATGCGCGCCGTGCATTGTGCGTGCAAAACCACCTATACTTTTTAAGAAGTAACTTCGAGGATAGAGTCGGATAAACATGAGTGTAACTTTAAAGATACTGTTAAAGAAACAAACAACCCCCCCCCCCCCCAAATAAAAAAAAAAACAAACAGTGATGAACCTCCCCGTACGTGGTAGGAGCAGAACCAACCGTACCTTTTAAGAAGTAACTTCGAGGGTAGAGTCGGATAAACTGAAGTGTAAGTGTGAAAGTTACTGTTAACCTTCCGGCTACGTCGCTAAAAAAACTTCTTAGTCCTACATCGTGTGAAACAACTTACCCATGGTTTTTACATAGGTAATTTTCGACTTATTCCTAGTCCTACGTCGTGGGAAGCAAATTACCCATGGTTTTTATATAGGCAGATTGTAGCTTATTCCTAGTCCTACATCGTGGGAAACAAATTACCCATGGTTTTTGGCTCACTTGTGTAACAAAGTGAGTCTATGTAATAGCCCTCCGTCGTCTGTCTGTGTGTGTGTGTGTGTGTGTGTGTGTGTGTGTGTGTGTCTGTGTGTGTGTCCACAGTAAACCTTAACATTGTTGGCTCACTTGTGTAACAAAGTGAGTCTATGTAATAGCCCTCCGTCGTCTGTCTGTGTGTGTGTGTGTGTGTGTGTGTGTGTGTGTGTGTCTGTGTGTGTGTCCACAGTAAACCTTAACATTGGCTTTTTCTCAGAATCTACAAATAGCAGAGGCACCAAACTTGGCCTGCTGATAGACAGCCATGAGACCTTTCAAAACATACCATATTGATTGACCTTGACCCAAGGTCAAGGCCACTAAAGCCGTCTGTCTGCTAGTTTTCACTGGCATTTTCTCAGAATCTAGAAAAGCCAGAGACGTCAAACTTTGCATGATGATAGACATTGACAACACCTTTACTGACATATCTGTATTTAGTGAGTTTGAGTCAAGGTCAAGGCCATAAAAGCTCTTTAGCGGAAACCTTCCAAAACCTTAACATTGGCATTTTCTCAGAAACAATGAACAGCAGAGGCACCTAACTTGGCGTGCTGATAGACAGCCGTAAGACCTTTCAAAACATACCATATTGACTGGCCTTGATCCAAGGTCAAGGTCACCAAAGCTGTCTGTTTGGAAATTTTACATTGGCATTTTCTCAGAATCTAGAAAAGCCAGAGACATCAAACTTTGCATGATGATAGCCATTGACAACAACTTTACTGACATACCTGTATTCAGTGACTTTGAGTCAAGGTCAAGGCCATACAAGCTGTTTGCGGAAATGCTTCGAAAACCTTAACATGGGCATTTTCTCAGAAACAATAAATGGTAGAAGCATCAAACCTGGTTTGCTGACAGACAGCAGTAACACCTTCCAAGACATACCGTTTGAATGACCTTCACTGAAGGTCAAGGTCACTAAATCTGTCTCACTGGAAATTTACAATTGCCATTTTCTCAAAATCTAGGGTCACCAGAGGCATCAAACTTTGCATGATGATAGACATTGACAAAACCTGTACTGGCATACTTGTATTCAATTTCCTTGAGTCAAGGTCAAGGCCACTCAAATTGTTTTGTGGAGACCTTAACGTTAGCATTTTCTTGGAAACAACAAATAGCAGAGGCACCAAACAAGGCACAATGATAGACAGCAATGAGGCCTATGCAGACATAGCCTTTTTAATGACCTTGACTCAAGGTCAAGGTCAATACAGCTGTCTGTTGTGAATTTTACATTACCATTTGTACAGAAGCTGCAAAAACTAGAGCTATCAAACGTGGCATAAAGATAGTCATTGATACGCTCTTCACTTACAGATCTCATTTGAATGACCTTGACCCAAAGTCAAGGTGATACAAGCTGTCCTAGGAAAATTGTTATGTTGCCATTAACCATTTTCTTAGGAACTATGAACACAAGAGACATCTATCTTCAGGATAGACAGTGATAGCTTTACAAACATACTCTTTTGAATGACCATGACCCATCTCACAAGTGAGCCAAGGAGGCTTTGCCCCTCTAGTTATATAGGCAATTCACAACTTATTCTTATTTATTGTTTAATTACTCTGCTAATTACACGTTAAACAACACAAATTTTGGCATGAACATAGTCAAACCATTTACTGACAAAGTCATGAAATTTCAAAGGTGTGACCTAAATATTGACCGAGATACGTTCATCTAAAGCAATGTGTGTGCAACTTTTTACCCACGGCGTAGCCGGAAGGTTAAATAAACAACAACAAACAAAAAAATTGCTAAACCTCCCCTTACGTTGTAGGTGCAGAACCAACCGTATCTGTTAAGAAGTAGCTTCGAGGGTAGAATCGGGTAAACATAATTGTAAGGAAAATACACAAGAAAGGAAGACAGAAATATCAACAAATATCTGTGTGAACAAATGAGCCTCACAGATTGAGACTGCGCTTATTACTGAAATGGCGGGCTGCAACGATGATGAGATCGGTCCCGGCAAAATAAGGGGAAACCCGCTTTATATGACGAAAATGTATGACTTGTATCGCTTTTCTGTATACGAACGGCCTGTACAGACGATCCATTAGTGTGCGTGTAAGCAATTTTGATTTAATTTAGTTTAGAGCCTTCTTCAAAACTGTGAGTAATTAAGTTTGTACCTACGACACACAGCGAGGGTTATCATACGTTTTTCATTCTTTAAAATCATGGGTGTGTTAAATTTGTATCTACGATGTACGGCGCGCAAGTTTTCTTCTTTAGCGTTTGCCGTACATGGAAGGAACCTTGCGCGCTGTACATCGTGGGTGCAACACCTCCCCCACTTTTGGAAGAAACTACACTGCATTAAATAGTTTAGACTGACTGCAGCGATACAAGTCGTACAATTTTGTCGAGTGTTTTTCGCGTATTTTGCCGGGAACGAGCACATCAATTGTAGCAGCCTGTTCATTCAGTAATAATTACAGTGAAATCCGGATGTAGTGAACGCCGTATGTACTGATAATTCGGCTGTACTGAAGCAAGTTTTGGGTCCCAACTGTTCATATTGTTTGTTAATTTTAGCCGGTTGTAGTGATATTTTAAAATCCGGATGTATCAATATCGCCGGTTGTAGTGAAGTCATTTTCAAGTCCCGGGCAAGCCGGGCTACGGTTGTAGTGATTTTTTTAGAGTAATCTCCCTTCTCCCAAAATGCCGGTTGTAGTGATATTTTAAAACTCGGATGTATCAATATGACGTCATTTTCAAGTCCCGGCCTCCGGTTGTAGTGATTTTTTATTTAGAGTTATCTCCCTTCTCGGAAAACGGCGAAACGCAATGTTCTTTCTCTAAAACGCAAAACTGATTTATCGAAAGACATTGAAACAAACAAAACAACAACAACAAAAAACAGGCGGATGTCGCTTCTCAGTACAATGTTTCTCAGGCAACAGTCAGCTCCATTGTAAAAAAAATAGTGAAAAGTTGAAAGAAAAATTCTATGGCGGTGAGTTTAAAGCTAAGATGTGTGATTAATGAGAATTACTGAAGGGCTCAATTCAGTACAGACCTGACTTTCAAAATTTTTTGGCAAATATGTATCCCATTTTAAGATTTCCTTACGTGCCTAAACAGCTTGTAGAAAATTAAAAAGCATTATTCTTGCTTAAAAGCAAATTATTTTTAGTTGAATATCATTTCATCCATTGAAAATTGAAATTGTTTGAATCAATGAATAGACGTGTCAGTGTTTTTATCCAGTTAATCAATATTATTTTGGACATTACTTTCTTTATCTTAAAAAATTGAATGGTTACATATTGTATTTGTTAGCTGATGTTTGAAATTTTAATCCAAAGAAATGGATATTGTTTGTGTTAAACAGTATTTACTTGTGCTTCTTTTTCATTTCACGCTGATTAAAGACTATAGTTTACTTTATAACATCTGACGATTTTTGCTTTCAACCCTTATTTCTACCTCCTAAACAGTAGCCCCTCCCCATCTCTCTCTCTCTCTCTCGGCCATTTCCTCCCCCACTTCTCCCTCTCTCTCTCTCTCTCTCTCTCACACACACACACACACACACACACACACACACACACACACACACACACACACACACACACACACACACACATTGTTAAGGCTCCTTAAAAGCATGGTAAAATTGACATCAGACGCACCAATAAACAAACAAGCATGAGAAAGACAATACGCCACCTAATCTTTTGATCTTAGAGCACACAGGAAGAGAGGAAAAAAACAGAGATTTTGGAAACAAAATTGTTTCCTTTGTATCACGACTTTGGTATGGTTAGTCAGCGTCACAGAAGAAAAACTCGCAAGCCTGAAAAAGACAGTTAAAAAACGTCACAAAAACGGAATGAATCTACAGTAGTTCCAAAATCTTATTACTGCCTTGTGGATTTGCCCAATGTGCCGGATGTAGCGATAAAACCTTGAAAATTATTACTACAACCGGAGTAGCGATGTAGTGATAACTATGATTACTATGGAAACAACATAAAAAAGAAGTCATATCGTAGGTGGCCTACATAGCGCAGCTGTAAAGGTTTCCACGACATGACTTACTCTGTCCACTTTGTCAGCATATCCTTCCGACTTGGAATAGTTTTTTCCCCGACGTGTCAAACTTTCGGAAGTTGTGCCCCGACTATTGTTATTTGCAGTCAGCCTGAGAGTGTGTCGTCCTTAACTCGAGGTCGGTATATCGCTAGAGGAAATGTGGTAAGAGTGGCTGAAAAGCAACAATCAAAACCATATCAGCTGTCATTCAACGCTGGGTAAACTAGTCTTCGAAGCTAAAGGTCACGTGTCGATATCACACCTAATTCGTTCATTGTAAAGTGTATGTGACGAATAATAACATTTCTAAGGAAAAAAAGTGGAGAGAGAGAGAGAGAGAATAGGAACAAAGGCGTCGCTAAAGCCAAAAACATGCGCTCAGTCAGGTCAATTTGAAAGTAGGGGAAGTAAGTAAAGCTGAGAGCGCTCCCTAGATCTAGGAGATGTGTGCTTTGTATGCCAGTGGACAAGTCCGCCTTGCCCTATATTGGCAACAAGCCACAGTGGAGGGGGGCGGGGGGGATCTACCATCCTACCGTTGAAACGTCTAACAGATCTAAAGGTATCTCACCATTCATAGGGCCCCCATTCCCCTCCCACCGGGAGGAAAATGGTCGGTACAACCAAAGCCATATGAAGTCGTGAGCGGCTAAAATCACCAATTCATTATATAGTGTACGTACATGTAGATGTCTGGCGGTTTCACTCTCTCTGTGCTAAGGTTTCCATTTAGGGTTCTCACATTCACAACGCTTGACTGCAGAGGTCCGGTTTATGAGATCGCCAGTTTTCTAGTTTTATTCTCAGGCATCAAGTGCGGTACAGCGCTATCAAAACGGGGTTCTGCCAGTCAGAGTCGAAGGCAAGCAACCTTCTATTTGTATGCTACTTGGAAAACCTCCGGCTAAGCACAGAGGGATGGGGGTGGGTGGGTATTTGGGATTTCAACGTTCTTTTCCACCACATAAGGGTGATGTCAAAGACGGGGCAACGAGAAAAAGGCCAGCACAAATATTTGGCCCCAGCCGAAATTCGAACTCACGACCCGAGCATTGAAAGTCCAACGCTCTACCAATCGGCCACCCCGGCTCCCCGGGCTTTCAGCACAGAAAGAGATTAAATAAAAAGAGTAACATGTTGACAAAACCTACCAACAAATTCCGCTCCGGCCGCCACCAAAAAGATCCCATGCCAGCCAAACACGTTCTTTACAGCTCTTGCAATGTGGACGGAAGTGAGACATGAGATGATCTGAAACACCAAACACGTGACCACTAGCCTCATGGACCGACGGTTGATGGAATCTTGTCTGATTATCTGCCCCTGACCTTATGGAACTGGGCCAGATCAACTCTGTTTCCTCAGCTGACTTATTTATGCATACTGATGTGAACGGTTATGTTCCAAGTGTAGTAGGAACGACATCGGCGATGAGTACCATGTTTTGTTTAGCTGCTCTTACTTTGAACAGCAGCGGAGTCAGCTGATAACGAGTTTCCACTGGGAAAAAAACGAGTGCAGTCAAGTATAACATCAAAGACCGTAGATAATTTATTATCTACGGTCTTTGATAACATGTCACTCAGCACGAGTCACAAACACTTGGGTAATTTATAGACATTGTGAGCGCAGATTTTAAGACTTAAAACTGTACGTCTGCCTTTCCCTTCGTGAAATTTGATCACAATGAATCTGGTAGGTGAAAAGTATTATTTGGTTACAGCCCTTACCACAATGCATGTATGTATGCGTGTATGTGTCTATGCATGTTTGTGTGTATGCATTCATGTAGGTAATTATTCAGTAGGCATGAACTTGTATCCACGTAGACATAAATGTATGTGTATATATAAGTGTATTTGGATTTGTTTGTATGTATAATAGATAGTTTTGTCTGTATGCATTTAGTATGTTACAGTACGTATGCGTGTACATGTGTGTATGTAAGACATGTAGGTATGTACAAGTACGCATTTTGTATGTATGTGTATGTACTATGTTATAGTGCGTATGTGTGTACATATGTGTATGTATGTCTGTACAAGTGTGCATTATATAGGTATGTGTATGTATGAACGTATGAACGTATGAACGTATGTATGTATGTATGTATGTATGTATGTATGTGTGTGTGTGTGTGTGTGTGTGTGTGTGTGTGTGTGTGTGTGTGTGTGTGTGTGTGTGTGTATGTATGTATGTATGTATGTATGTCTAGAAGATGCACTGCACATGTTGTACCGTTTGTATTTCTTTTCCTATTCTATGCCCCCAGAGGGTAGAATAAAATTATTTGAACTTGAACTTGATTGACGCAGGCGTTCATGCAGCTCGGCCTAATGTAAGAACAGCACACTGAAAAGCGACAGTTCCGTTTCTATCCGTTTATCACTGTGTTCTCCACTGCAAAGGGCAGCTAGGCGGAAGAGCAGCCTTTTAACAGACCCCATTGCTTCGATCGCTAGTCAATCGACAAAATGGGCGAGGAGTGACTTACAATCGAGGTGTGTGTGATCCCCATGCTGAAGACGAAGTAACGGCTGCCGAACAAGCAGAAGATCAAGGGCCCATGGCAGGCGAACACCCCATTGAAGGAGAAGAACATGAGACAGATGCAGACGAAAAACAAGGCTGCCCCGACGTGCTCGCTTGCAGAGAACAACGCTGAGGACACGGCCAGAATTCCCAGATTCAACGCCATTACTGGCTGTTGAGAGAGGTGAAAAACATGGGTTGGATCAGTAGATGAGCCAGTAGATGTGAAGAATGTGACTATTATTCTAGATTCGTTCCGCAGTCACTGTGAATGCAACAACTACGGCGTCACTTTGTGCCGGAGTTTGTGCAGCTACTGACCAGTGTGATCAGTCTGCCGGGATATGTATGGGTGAAGCCATGTTAGAACGCTAGAACAGAGCCGTAGTCTGGACTACTCCGATCCGGCTGGTGTTCTAACATGAGGCCGGGTCAGGTCAAGCACACAGCAACTCTGTACCATCGGCTTCACTGACGTTATCCTCTGTACTGACGTGAAACAGGCTAACCGAGACCTGACCGAAACCAACTAATGACAAAGAAAAACTGGAGAAAAAAAAGGACAAACAAGCATGATCGGTGACAAGGACAGTGGACAGTTGTGAACAACCTGTGGTCGCCGTGTTATTTCACTGACAGTGTGCACAGAAGCGGTGAACGACACAGTACATTTTCCGTCTGTGTCAGAGATTAAACACCACCTGACCGCGGGGAAAGATGTTAACTCAGTGGTTGGCGAGTCACCTTTCTTTCTTTTCGACCGATAGTGTAGGAAAGAGTGTGTAACACAAGGCCAGACAATCATGCTACGGGAGCCTGCGTTCTGAACCCATTCTGTTGAATGTTGAATTAAACAAGGAATATCTATTAGGTGGGCCACATGCTGTCGTGCACGCGTTGGCTGCGAACGGTCACTCCTTACAGACTAATGTTAAGGTGGACAGGACAAACGAGACGCTTACCTGCAGCCCATACCTGTCCGCCAAAGTTCCCCAGAAGGGACGAGCCAGACCGCCGAGCAGATGAGCCGACGATCCAGCCAGCGCTATCAGATCTTCACTGACAAACGTCTGTCCGTACGCCTGTACACCAGACAAAGTATGGAAGTGGTGAATCCGATGGTATTTTCATTGATTAAATTCTCTGTTTGTAGTGAGTTCTGAGGGGAAAACAGCCGCTTGCACAGCTCTAAGATTGTTTGCCAATTGAATAGAATTCCTTTTCGCTATTGCGACCAATTTCGTGACATTGCGGCTTCGAATAGTTGAGAAATATGACTTTCTTATGTTCAATATCAACGACCAAGTCGATGAAAATATAAGAATCAGCGCTGCCTAGCTGGTCTTCAGTCCGCCACCAAATAACTTTGCCTGCTCAGTACGCGATACCCTTCTACGTACGAAGAACAACACATAATTATGCCAAACGAGTTACCACAGTGAGTTCAGATGCTGTATTCTGTCCCCCAAGTGAATGATTCTACTGCACGGATTAAGCCCCTGCTCACGTGAAGCTGTGTACGTTTGTATTTCTGCAACGTACCTCAAGAGTGGGTGAACCAATCAACACCAGTTTGTGTGTGTGTGTGTGTGTGTGTGTGTGTGTGTGTGTGTGTGTGTGTGTGTGTGTGCGTGCGTGCGTGCGTGCGTGCGTGTGTTCACTATCGGACTCAAAAAAGCCTATTTGCTTTGGTCAACCTTGAACAGGGGTCAAGGTCACAGGGCCTTGTCGAAATATAGGTAAAACCAGCCTATCCCACCCTAGCTAAGGCAGCTCAAGGGAGTTCACTAAGCTCAGCACGAGGAGATGGAAACTCTCTGGGCATTGTTTATGTATTCATACGTCGCTGAGGTGATCAAGTAGGTTTAAACTCTTCAAACGTGCTTGGGACGTCAAGCAGTTAGCACACCACTGCTTCCCTCACTGGCTTGAAAAAGGTCACAATAAAGTCCCGAAAATCACCCGTTTACCTTGTAAAAGTTCACAATAAAAAGGAAGCCCAGGCTGGTAAACAAGGTCATACACCATAATATCCACGTCACTGGAGAGCGGAGAATTTCCATAGGTCGGCAGTGCAGCATTTGGTCTACTCTGAAACAAGTACAACACACGCATCAACTACTGATTCCGCGCAAATAGCAAACGCCTAACACAGTTCCTAAGTGTACGTAAGATGTGCTAAGTTGTACAAAAACTGATTTACATTCAAACTATTACGTACCTTACATTTGACTGATGAACTGTCTGATTATAATTGTAGAATAACATGACAACATGTGATTCATCAACAACTAGATTTGTAATCATTGTCAATTATTTTACAAGCTTTTTACACAGCTGCTCTCAGCTCTGTTTTGACCTATGGGATTGTGGGTATGGGAGGGAATATTACGACACAGGAACAGGAAAGGGTGGATAAGATCATCAAGCAGTGCATCATTGGCAGGCAGCAGGTCAGGTTCGACTCAGTCTACCACAAACGTCTGACAGATAAATGGCCAGTATATGGAGTGGAGCGGCGAATCTTATCCTCTGGAGGAGTTTGACGAACTACTAAACAAACCGAGTGGTAGGCAGACTGTCAAACGTGCACACGTACCCATACAAGGAATCGTTCCTCCTGAGGGCTTTTGCTAAATTGTGTTTGACACAGAGAGCATGAGTGAATAACATCCTCCTTCTTTCTTTGCTGTTGATGTTAATGTCTATGTATAGAAGTGTGTGTGTGTGTGTGTGTGTGTGTGTGTGTGTGTGTGTGTGTGTGTGTGTGTGTGTGTGTGTGTGTGTGTGTGTGTAAAGCTTTGGCAATGTACTTCATTATCATTGTGGCCGATACGTCTTTTGGCACACTTTAGTCTTTAAGTAGTTCGTGCATGCAACTTCAGCGGTACGTACACTGTAATTTCTCATTAAGAATCATAAATAAATAATCCTATTTTATCTTATCTCATCTTATCAGCATACCGAGTACGGAGTCTGACTGCCCATGTGGCGAAGCAATTTAACACGGGCACACGCCCCGCACTCTCATCCAGAGAGATGACCATGGTAGTGTTCCGCCGAGTACTTGTGTCATCTGGATTCTCACCCTTCGCATGTTGAGAGACGCTTTTTGGTATTGTCGATATTCTGTTGTCAAGCGGAGCTGGGGCGACGAGAGTGGTTTTTGGTGTTTCCCGTTTGGTGTCCGGGAAGACGACAGCCAGGAAGGACACGAGCTGGATCACTGAGAGAACCGCACCGAGTATAAGGTATACGGAGGGAACTTTCTGTAAGATCTCCGGTTGGGTAAAATACCTGTTGAGAAAGTAGTTGAACATTAGGAAATACTTTAGACGTTTCATTTTCGCAACTCCGCTAACTCCCCCCCCCCTTCCTCCCCCAATAAAAAAATCGCAAAACAATTGTTGTGAAACAAATAAAACAAAACACTTAATACTCATGCACAAAGACCACACATGCACCGTAGCTCGATTTGGTGAGGGAAAATTCCTGTCCATCTGAGGATTTGATCTGTCAACCCCCTCCCCCCAAAAACAACAACAACAACAACAACAAAACACAAAAAAACACTCCCCCCCCAACAAAAACAAAAACAAACAAACAAACAAACAACAACAACAAAAACACCACCACACCAAACAACAACTAATACATCACTAACACAAAATAAAAGCAAATAAGCACACACTCCTCGTCTTCGATGCACATGTCCGGATGCTTGTTGCTAGGGTTGACCCAAAATGTGATGATCTGGTTTATGACGAGAGCGCCGCCACCATATCCCGCCATCACCACGCCTCCGACCAGACCTTTCCGCTTTCCTGTCCACTGAGAAGATAAGTCGACAGTTTACACTTCCAGGTTTGGGACTGCTCTCGCACAAAGGAAAACATACAAGGTATGTGTGCTCTGTGCTGAGTTCAACAAATTCACCATTGCACGTGTGCCAGTCATCACATAAATAACAACAGCAACCACAACAAGGACGACGATCCCGACGAGAACAAGAAAAAACAAGAGCTAAGTTTGTGTACTTGAAGCGCGATGCAGAGACAAGCCGGCCAGATGATGGCTTGAGCGAGCCCTTGCCCCGCTCCATACACCATCACTACCAGCGTGAACGACGTCTGCAACGCCCAGTAGTTGGCCACTAACGATGCTCTGAGGACAAAATACGCAGATTTCAATCTTTTGACGGAGGGATGGTGTTGGAGGGAACGTCATTACACTCCCAACAGGAGCACTAACATACTGCGTTTGGTCAGTGGTAACTAATTGTCAACTAAAGCGCGAAGGCCACCCAAGGACAGCGCTCTTTGGCGGTCCATTATCGGCTCTCCGCCAAGCTGGCGTAACCTCATCAACATAAGAGGATTATTAGCGTATGACAATCTTATGAAAGGACAATACGTCCACGAAAACTGATTTTTGTTGTTGCTTCTTTCGATAACTCAGTTTGTACAGAACTGTACTTCCTACAGCAATCAAGAATTTTTAAAAGTTTGAATCATTTTAATGAAATCAATAGACGTTACTTCGCGTGGCACCTGTATATACAACACAACTCACGCGAAGGAAACAAAGCCAATAAGAAGGAAGAGTCTTATTGGCAGGCGAAGCTGCAACAGTCCAAGAAGCGGCATTGATGTTACTGTTGCTATCCACATACAGTCGTCAATCCACAACGCGTCTGTGTAACCCACTGACGCATCTCCCGTCACATTACGTATGTACGACGCCAGATAGGGTATTGAGTTACCTGGTGATATGAAACAAAGAAACGGTCTGTTAATTGGGCTCACTGTCTTCTTTAATTATCCGCATTTACACAGTAGACCCCCCCCCCCCCCACACACACACCCAAAGCACAACATTTTAACACATTTCGTAATGTGCACGAGTATCCGACGTTTTTGACTCTTTTTCGGTTTTGGCCCTGTATGCGAAAATCAGGCAAGATTGACGGTTCCTTGACGGCTCTTACTACACGAGTATAATCAAGGTGCAACACTCCCACTCAGCCAAACTTAAATTCATGCGGACATAAATTAAATATGATTTTTTTTAAAGTGAGCACAACCCCAAACTTACTTAGTAGGAATTTCCGGAGTTCCGCACTGATTTCCCTCACCTAGTCTAAGCTTTTGCAGCACGTCGTATGTTGTTATTTGAACAGTTGTTATTAGAGAAACAGGGCGAGTTTTTGAGCTACTCACTAAACTGCTGTGTAGAGGGAACTCGTCACAGGTTAAACAATGAATACTAAACGCGTACAAACAAATTAACAGCCTCACCGCTTGTGAATACCACACCGAGAGTAAACTCAATCAGTAGACATGCGAAGATGGTGATATATTTCCTCTCCAAAGGTCGTTTTCGCCTGCCACCAATTTTCATTTGGTATTGGTTCCTGAAAGGCGCTTGAAAGTGAATGGAATCTTCTGACGCTCCCAACAGGACAATACCATCAGTGGAATGTGGCGCCTGTGGCGTTTTTCCACTACTTCTGGCCAGTGCCGGAACCAAAGCAGCGTTAATACCCTTCTTCAGGCTAGAGTCCTCACGAGGATGCTTGGCCAGTGACACTGTCTTTTCCAGCCTTCTGGCCAGGATGCTTTCAGCAATACCAATAGGACTGGGTATGTGTGTGCAGCTAGCCTTCCCTGTCTTATCAGCGGACGACCAAGCAGCCATATTCCCCGACAGTTGTATTCTTTCGCAATAACCATACAGCTGACCGGTCCTCGGATCCACACGTACTGAACACCGAATTTTCCCGCGGTCTTTCGTGTCGTTGTCTTGAGAAGCAGCATAAGGCGTAAGAGTACCGGGCTGGCTGTGACTAGGGCTGGGCTGCAGGTGACTGCTGGGCTGGCTGTGACTAGTGCTGGGCTGCAGGTGACTGCTGGGCGGGCGGTGACCAGTGCTGGGCTGTTGGAGATGAGTGCGGGGCTGGTGGCGGGTGCTGTCTTCTGGGGCATTGCCCTCGGTGGAAGGCGTAGAGCACATTTCATCAACAAGACTGCCACTCTCATCAAACACTCGCATGACGACCTTACACACACACACACACACACACACACACACACACACACACACACACACACACACACACACACACACACACACACACACGCACGCACGCACGCACAGACGGTAACACTTCTGTGAACTTAATTTTTCAGTTTTTTTTTTTCCGTTTCATTGTGCGCACGTTTTGTTTGTACATGGGTTGTGTGGAAAACAGATGATGTATAATTATAAGAAGGAAAGAACATTTTAGTTGCTGATGTAAATATATACGGTAAAGAGTAACATTCTGCTACAGAAACGTGCAAAACGTAGATGAGGTATATAGCTTGACAGTGACACAGAGTGTAAGCACGGAGACTGACAGGAGAGTCGCCAAGTCAGTTACTTCCCAAGAAGGTGGCTGCCTCTCTCCAGAATACTAGTGCAACCATACATTTACTGTGTATATGCGACTGACCTGTTGATAGGGCTTTGTTTTAAAACCAAAACTGCCTTCCCGCTCCGGCCAGCCTCTCGCTTCATCTTCACTGAGGATGGAGGAATCGTGTGATGTGGGCGTCTCGATCTGTGATGGTGTGACCCCTGGTGTTGCTCTGTGCATTTTTCTCCTTCTAACGTACTGCATGTTGCCCCTACGCCTACCACTCCCTTTCTTCGTTGCGCCTGGTGTTGTGTCTAACTGGTTTCCGAATTCTCTGTTTTTCGTGTATATCTCCAGCAACCCCTTCCACCTGGAGTCTGGCGCGCGCGTTCGATATATGTTTCTGTTTTTCGGTTCAAACGTTTTTGTTCTTTGACGCCCGTTTCGCCTACGCAATTCTCTCTTTCCATTTGATCTTAATCTTTTATTGCTTTCTTCATTTGTCATTTCTGCCCATCCTCTTTCTCTGTGTCCTGAGTCTAGTATTTCTGTGTCCTTTCTCCCTTTGCTACTGGAGGATGGCGTTTCTGTGTCCTTTCTCCATTTTCGTGGAGAGCCTGGTGTCATTTCTGTGTCCTTTCTCCGTGTTACTCTGGATTTTAGCATACCTGTGTCTTTTCTTCCCTTTGGTTTTGGTTTGAACGTTTCTGCGTGACTGATCCTTTCTCCTACATCTGAAGGTTGTGTCTTTGCTGTGTTAGTTCGACTCGAGTCTGGCGTTTCTCTCCCTCTCCTCTCTTCTCTGGCCATTTTCGTCTGTTTGTCGTCCATCTGCTGCACATGAAACGACAAGATACGTCAGGGCTACACACACACACACACACACACACACACACAGAGAGAGAGAGAGAGAGAGGTGTTTGAGGGTTTAACGTCATTTCCCACCATATATTGATGGTATCAAAGGCTGAGCAACGAGAAACAAGAAGGAACGGCCCCGTCCTACAAAGTTGTTTCTCCAAACTTCATTTTATTTTGTCTGTTTTGTTGTTATTGTTGCTCTATAGAGAAACAACTTTAAAAAGGCCACCGCAAATATTTGGCGCTAGCCAGAAATCGACCTCACGAAAGAGAGAGAGAGAGAGAGAGAGGCAGGCAAAAAGACAATAGACTTAGTTACTTACCGCCGCTGTCCTTTCCAAGGGTATTTCGTGATGCAAACTATGTTAAATACTGTACCGGTGTGCGGTGGATAGCAGTGCATTTATCTCACTGCTGTCTGAACAAAATGTAGGCTCAGTGACAAACGAAAAGTGAAAAGTGTGTGTAAGGATGACGACACTGAGTGTCAGACGTCACACACACACACACACACACACACACACACACACACGCACACACATACACACGAACATATCTGATTAAGTTGCCCGATAACGATAAATCAAGCTGAAGCTTTGCTAACAGTCTAACATGCTCATCTTCTTTGGCGTTCATTTCATTGTTGAGGTAAGGCTGTTGAAGTCAAGTAAAATGGAGGGGTTTGGAAAATATTTATGGGACACTTTTAACATTTGAATGAAACGTTGACATTCTTGTCATGAACTCAATTCCTACCAATTAAGTTTGACGTTGTGCACCAGTGGCCTCACTAACAAAAATCATATTACTTTATGTAGTGTGTATTTGTTACATTTGGCTTAGTGGGAGTATTTGCACTTTTATTATACTCGTGTTTGCTGCAGTAAGAGCCGGTAATCTTGCCTGATTCTTGCATACAGAACCCAAACCGAAACAGTCAAAAACGTGGGATACTAGTGTGTTAATATGGCGAGAAATACGCCGCCTGGTTCCACATTTAGAAGCACGTAAGGATTAGTGACTTCCGCAGGCGTTTTTGCCACTCAGGTGCACGTAAATAAACGGACATATCATACAAAGAGGCTGCGCTTCTTATCAAACCTGTCTTTCCTTCATTAAAGTGGCCTAATGTGTTTACCGCGCACTCGAACTGCCTGGTGCTGTCCATCTGGTCTCTGTGGTGCTGCGTGACCGATCAGTATACGATTTGGGGCTCATTGTCCTAGTCAACAAACAGATATAATAATTATTTTGCACAGCTGTCAGTGGTATGTGGTATATCACAGTCGGTGGAGAGCCCGGTGGAGAGCCCATCAGGGAGGTAGAGTCTTTTGTCTACCTGGGGAGTATGGTTGATGGACAGGGAGGCACAGAACAAGACGTCATAGCCAGAATCGGCAAGGCAAGAGCAGCAATGGCCATGCTGAAGAACGTCTGGGCATCCAAAGTTGTCAGCATTAGAACCAAACTTCGCATCTTCAACTCCAACGTGAAGTCAGTTCTGCTCTACGGATGCGAAACATGGAGGACAACAAAGACGATGCAGCAGAAGATCCAGACATTTTTCAACACCTGTCTGAGGCGCATCTTCAACATCCGTTGGCCAGTCAGTGGTATCTAGTGTATATACTACAAACTCTATAGACTAGATACATCTTACTGTTGAAAAGTTGTTTACACCCGGGTAGATGAGTGCTTCAAGCGTTGATTTACGATCTTGCGGTGAAAATTTGTACCAGTCGCCATCAGTAAACAGCCCCCCTTTTGTTGTCTCGGATTTCCCACACGTATACTAAATTCACTATGCTCCAAACAGCCTCTGTAAATGAAGGAATCTGACTCAGGGGTGAATTGGACTGAAAGGTCAAAGTCAAGTCAAAGTCAAGTCAAAAATACTTTATTTATCCCCGTAGGGCAATTCATGCGGGCGAGCATAAGACACATAAAGAAGTTAAGATCACTAAATTCATATAATTGTACTCTCTCTCTCTCTCTCTCTTCATACACACACACATATGAAAGGTTTCATGCTTTTGTCATCGTAAGGAATGAGAATGAGAAACTTGACAAACTGGAACACGTGGAGAGCAGAGTGGACCGAAAAAGGGCGCGTAACATCGAGAATAGTACGTCACTAATCACATGTGGTTGGCTAACTTTTCTGTACGTGCTGTCACATCACTTTCTCCCCGGTCCTACTAATTACCGAAAACAACGAAACGACCGAAAACAACCGAAAACAACCGAAAACAACTCTTAATACGGATAGAACGCGGTTCAAACATAGAAATAACAACACACAAACATGATTAACGGTGAAAAAAGTGGCCTTAAAAAAAGCTAAAAGGAAAAAAAGGTGATATTGCAGAAAATAACCAGTCCGGACCAGAGTCGCTTCCCTTGGGAGACACGTTCATTTCGTCGTGTTCTCTTGGAGTGAATAAGTACTTTTTTCCTTTAAACTAGTTTAATGCCTCTTTTTCACCTTTAATCATGTTTGTGTGTTGTTATTTCTATGTTTTAACTACGTTCTACGCGTTTTAAGAGTTGTTTTCGGTTGTTTTCGGTCGTTTTCGGTTGTTTTCGGTAATTAGTAGGACCCCTTTCTCCTTCCCGAGGGTGGTGCACCGAAGCTATGACGTCATTCAAATGCGCGTCACAATAGTTTTATATTTCGTCATAAGACGTTCTTCTATACGCAAATAATGACGCAGTTTGTACATCGCACAATGGGTGTACTACTGTGTGGATCCTCCACTTTCACGGGAGGTCACAATCAATTTATGAGAGAAGGATTAAAGTGGAGAGGACTAGCTCCGGTCAAGTACTTCGCGTGAAGTGTTTCTTCTCCTCCAGCTACGACAATCTGCCCGGGTAGGTAACGTGTCCTGCTCAATACAAGACGGATTTTCTTCTAACAGTGGTTGCTTATGCGTCTACATGAAAACGCTTTCACTTGTTAGCCTCACTGTTGCTGTTGTTCCTCGGTTCCTCTGATAACTCGTGAAACTAAAATACATATTGTCGAAAGAACCCCTTTTCATTGTCTGTTGCCACAGGCGATAAAAAGAAGAACCCTTTGTTTGGACATTTCGCGGACTTTGAATCATTGTGTAGCAGGTCATCGACCTTTGCCTTTTCTGAAAGTTGAAATGTGCGTCTCACTTCAGGCGTTATATGGCTAAATATGGCTCAAATGGCCAGTTTCGTACCCCATGTCACCGACGACATACTCTGTCGGCGAAAACAACATGAGCGCCTGAAGCAGCTTCCGCCCTTACTTAGCAGGGTGGGTGGGTGGGTTTTTGGGTGTTTAACGTCCTTTTCCACCACATAGTTACTCAGCAGAACCGGTAAAAAAAATAGGTCAATAGTACAGTCACGGTTCTTATAAGATTTTGAAATCAGTACGCGACCAGAAACGCCACGTATGATGCCAGTGTTAGCGATAAGATACGTTTGTATTGAAGGTTCCCTGCCAGAAGGTAGTATCGATATAGATGTAAAGAAGAGAGATACGTGGTACGATCCGGCAAGGAACCCTCGATATGATGTCGCTAAAACCACGACAATGACCACGTCACATGGATCACATGAGAAAATAGCACTTGCCTATTTCAAGTAGTCGGTCACAAGGTATAAAGTGGTGTTGGCGCTGCCATGTGCGCGGTCATCAGGAGATAAAATCGCGGTCACATTTGTGTCAGCTGTAGCAAATGTAAAATTAGAACACATCAAGTGTCGGATATAAAACACTGTGGAGTGCGCGTGATTGATCCATGTACGCCGTGTATACAGGTGTCGCTTGTTGTTGTTCTGCCTCAGTGGTTGACCACGCTCTTTGTAAGTTACATTGTGGCGTTGACGCTGCATGTACGGGCTGCGTGTACGGCACCATCAGCCTGAATCAGTCCCGAGGCCCCTGAATGCCGGTTAGCAGCCACAAAACTGGTAACCACGTATGCATGTATCGTCTTGGCTTTCATAAAATTAATGATGTCAGTAGTCTTGTGTGAGCGTAAAGCCGGTGAGCTGTAAATCCGTGACTAGGTTGTAAATCATTGAAAGAGTTGGTTCATACTGGACGGTTCTTAAAAATGCGTGTTTTGAAGTTAGTGTTGACGATGGATTATGTTGACGGTCCTCTGTAGGTGGGCTTCGTCTTTTTAATAATAATAATAATAATAATGAGTATTGTATAGGCGCTTTACCCAATTTCGTGAATCGGCTCAAAGCGCCGCGTACTGAACCCAGCACGCACGCTCACGTGAATCACACGCATTCTCTCACACACTGGACATAAACACATTACATGTACAATCACGTGGTGCGAAGGGTCAGCTCAGCTATCAAAATTTCGGAATTTAGATTTGTATTTATTTTTCCAATTTGGTGGGCTGAACATTTCCAAAGCAGAGGGGGAGGAAGCCGGAGTACCCGGAGAGAACCCCCGACGATCGGCCGGAATGAACGGTGCCACATACGAGAAGGAAAAATTCTTTGCCCCGAGTGGGACTCGAACCCCCGACCTCTCGCATTGGTGACAAGTCAGACCACCGACCGCCACTTTTTGTTTGTTTTGGGCTTCTTGCTGCATATGTGTGAAATTCTTCACAGCGGAAACTGTTTTGTGCGGTGAGGACAACTTTCTTAAACAAAAAAAGGCAAATCGCCAAGGTACCGCTTACAGATCTACTTGTGACCTGGCTTACACTTGTTTGTTTGTTTGTTCTCCGAAGGTAGAGCCTGTTCTTGATGCCGAACATAAGTACTGCAATGGAAATTAAGGCGACAGGTGGAGACAGCGCTAGCAGTCTATCAGATATTGTCTTGGACACAAAGATTGGCGAGGACGACATCGAAGGCATTGGCCGTGTTCAAAATGGGAAAGCCCCCCGGAGACCGAAGGAGAGAAAGACCACGGAGGGCTCAAAACGGTGTGGGTGCAGGGTCCCGACCATTCGAGCGGCTCCCATTCTGGTGGCGTGTGTCCTGGTACAGCTAACGCTTGGAGTTGTTTACACGTTCGGTGAGTTGTCTCCACTTTCCGAGTGTGCTGATGGTGGTGATGGGGTGTGATGGGTTGGAGTGGGCAGGCTGCTGAATATGATCTTGCTGTAGACAAGCTGTACTAGCGTCAGGAGTCTCTAACTTGCGGTCTGGACAGCTCTAACTTCAGCTCCAACAATCTTCTCAAACCTGAGGAGATCGCGCGTTATCCCTAACCCGCCTTGTGTGCACCAGAGAGCACGTGAGGCTTCGGGCTAAACTCTAGACTGTCTAGTGAGTTGTACGCATGTCCGCATATTTCGAAGGGATTTCTTCCGAAAGTTACCTGGTCCCAAGCTCAAATCGTCGATGGCGAACATTCCCGAGTACTTCACAATGATGACGATAAAATCAACCGTTTACAGAGGCTGCAGAACAACGCGGCAAGGCTAGTCCTCGCAGATCCCAGCGAGACCATGCAAAACCTCTCCTGAGAGAGCTGCATTGGCTGCCAGTGAAGGTTAGGATCGAATACAAGGTTGCCACTCTATGCTACCGCACTCTGCAGTCTAACACACCTTCATACCTTGCTGAGCTCCTCACTCCATATACGTTCCTACCCGATCCCTGCGCTCCCAGGAAGCAGGGCACCTCTGTGTCCCTCGCTTTAATCTAAGCAGTTTTGGGAAACGTTCCTTTTCTTACTCTGGTTCTGCTACATGGAATACTTTACCAAAGCCCCTCAGAGATTGTCCTACACTGTCGTCTTTTAAATCTAATCTTAAGACACACTTGTTTTTAAAGTATCTGGACTGATCTGCGCGATCATACCAAATGAGCTGTGACCTCAAAATGCGCAAGGTCCCATTTTTAATGTCTTACATTTAGCTCCTCACCACTGCTATCTTTTAAGGTTTTATCTGGCGCATTCCAATCCGGCTATCCTTTTGTTTTGGGTTTTATCACTGGTACTTGTTCTTGGTTTTTAATTGTCTCTGTCTATCCTTTATCATTTCTACTCAGTCGTGTTCTGTGTGTGTGTGTGTGTGTGTGTGTGTGTGTGTGTGTGTGTGTGTGTGTGTGTGTGTGTGTGTGTGTGTGTGTGTGTGTGTGTTTTCTCTTTTACTTTTTAGTTGTTCTTACGTAGTGTACACTGAGTGAATTTGTTTTTTAAACTTCGGTTTTAGAATGTAAGGCGCCTAGAGCGCGCCTCCCGAGAATAGGCGCCCTATACATATTATTATTATTATTATGTACCTCTGTGCTTAAACATTCCGACAAACTGCCAAGCGAGTCTATTGTATTCGCATACAAAAAGCTGTATTGTTGTTTGTCTCGAATATAAATCATTTAGGACCTTTGTCATCGTCTCGTGTCATTTGGCGATAGCTGCGTACTTACTGTGGAACACTTCGTCGAACTAGGGTACACTGATCTAATACAGGCTACATAAATGGTAGTCGTGTTTGTAATAGTAATATTGTGACAGAAGATGGCACGCCTCACATTCCCTGTGAACTCTTTCGCCTTTTGGTGTGGTCTTCGTGAGCTGTTAGTAAATATTGTACGTTCCACTCGGCTCTTCACAAACAACTCCTCTTCTGTCTGTTTTCTCAAGGCAACTTTATGCCTTACCTGACGTCATATCTACGTAATGTGACGGGGGAGACATCACTGGATTACAGCCAATCGCTATGGATTGACAACAGTAACTGGATGGTAGGCGCAGCAACCATGCCTGTGGTTGGACTTGTGGAAGGACATATCCCCCGGAGGCTGTTTCTCTTCATTGGTTTTATCTTCTTTGCGTGAGTAAAACCTGTCAGTCTATTTTACCCACTGAAACTTCAAATGTGTGTGTGTGTGTGTGTGTGTGTGTGTGTGTGTGTGTGTGTGTGTGTGTGTGTGTGTGTGTGTGTGTGTGTGTGTGTTTAAAGCGGCGAGTTAATCTAAACTGATCATTTTTGGCTTTTCTTTCTTCGTTCGCGAACTTTTTTTGGGTTATCTTCTGCATTCTCCACACGGCGGGCAGAGGCTTTCCACCACACGTGTCAAAGTGTTTCGGAAAGACAATCGACTAAAGTCTGTGTGAACAATATAAGTGCCGCGGGTGTTCTGAATAAATCAGGATTCTGAACCATAGGAGAAAACCCATGATACGGCACTCCGAAACTGAACAGTCCACTGAGACCAGATGAAGCGCTCGTCACAGTGGCATGAGAATTACAGGATATGTTTGTGTCAGATTGTAAGGACGTTCTCTAACGTGTAAGTTTAAGACTGATGTCTGTCACCAGCATGTCGCTGTTTGGGAGTTACTGGGCTGTGCAGAAGTCGTTTCTGGCCACAGTGTTTGTGTATGGCGCCCTACAGGGAGTGGGACAAGCGACACTTTGGCCCGGCAGCTACAACCTGGCACTTGCGGTGAGAAGCTATGTAGTCGGCTTCGTTAATTCGTATCTTGCCGGCCCGATCCAGCAGAAACGCTCATGACATGATGGTAACCAACTGAGCTGAGTAAAGGCGGGTATGATTCGGGGAGGGGGGAGGGGAGGGGTAAGTTTCTGTTTCCCCGAGTACGTTTTCCGGCGTAACCAAATCACTCCGAATGAACACACTGACTGACAACATTCAATAGATGTTAAAAAACGAAGTCAGCAACAGCTACAACAACAGCAAGACAAAAGCAACAACAAACTCTACCAACAAAACATCATTCAACCTGAACTGATCTAGTGTTGTTCCGAACGGAGACACAATGTGAGTGGAAACGAGATGTTTGCGAAAGACTGTCAAGTGAACGTAGTGCTGGTGTGTGATAGTACTGATGACAGTGTGTCGGACGGTATGCCGTTTTCAAACGGCATTGTTGTTTACGTATTTGTGCTAGTGGTTCCCAGACAGGAAAGGGTTCGTGGGTGGCCTGGCCATGGCGGGTTACGGAGCGGGAGCCTTCGCGTGGAACCAGATCGTTACCAACTGGATCAACCCTGACAATCTACAGCCGGACCTTCAGATCAACGAAGACATGTGAGTCAGTGACAGAAGGTCGATTTCTGTCTGTGTGCTCGTGTGTACGATTAGAGAGGTCTTATTTTTGTTTGTTTGTGCGTTTGCTCTCTCTCTCTGTCTCTGTCTCTCTCTCTCTCTGTCTCTCTCTCTCTCTCCCCTCCCCCCTCTCTCTCTCTCATAAAGTCAAGTCATTTTCATTATCTACCACAGGTATTTCACACAGCCGGAAGTTCTCGACAAGGTCCCCTCATGCTTTTTGCTGCTTGGCGGGGTTCTGTCGGGAGTCCTATGCTTGAGTCTTGCATTCTTGTACGACCCACCTCCGTCGGTCTCCGGCGGTGCAGAGGTTGTGGTACCACTCAGATCTGCAAGTCCCGAAAGAGCAAGTCCTGTGTCCCAGACAGAGCCCCACATGGTAGAAATAGACTTCCCATCGAGCACTCAACATTGTGAAAAGGTCCTAGAAAACAAAGCTGGGACAGCTGCATCTCTC
>JACVVK020000357.1:465000-515000 GCA_018292915.2 Batillaria attramentaria
ATGCAACGCAGGAGAAGTAGGTAAGTCCCTTTCTGCAGATACATGTATGTTTGGAGGACCTGTCGACTGTGGAGCGTCTGGTTTCGAACAGAAGCAGACACTTTCCGCATAAAAACGAAAGGAAAAGTACAATTTAAGGGAGACAACTGTGTCGCGTATTACGTCAGTTCCGGTTAGTTCGTCGTGGCTGCCTTGTCTGCTACAGGCAGTGGACAAGAAAATGACATTTCTCGTCGCTTGTAAAATTCTGGTGATGTGACATTTTGTTTTAACCATGAAGAAGCGTCGTTTTGATGAAGACCCATAACAAGACGAATAACTGCAATTCAGACTGAAGACTGGTTAGCTCGCTGTTCGAGGTAGAGACTATGATCTTGCTTGAGTTTGTTTCAGTTGTCGGGCGCGTTCTATATATATATATGTCGAGTGCTCCCTGCCAGAATAGACGTTGTCTGTTTTTTCAATATATACCGATAGTATCTCCTGGCAGGGAACCGCCTCGAATTATATACACCGAAGTTAATGAGCAATGCACAGTTAAGCTGCACCGTTTTGATTCAAGTAGGAACGGTAGGTGTGCCTGTATGAATTCATGGTGAACAAGTTACTTCGACTTCCACAACGGCACTAGGAAGCACGGCATTTACTTTTACATTAAGACATTTTTCTTCGTTTGCAGGGCACAGTGTTACGGTTTTGACAGTGCGATGGATCTCTCAATGGTACAGAGGCTGCATGCGCCATTTAAAAGTACCGGAAGACCAGCTGTGACGGAGACCTTGCAGAATACAACAGAAAGGGAGATGAGCTACAATGAACAGGATCGAACCATCGTGAACAGTTGGAACTCCAGTGTAAGACAGAATTCTTTTCATCTGGCAAGCAGCAAAACAGAGAGAGAGAGGAAAAAAAGTAGCTAATAGCGTTCTACACAGTAAATGGGTCCTACTAATTACCGAAAACGACCGAAAACAACCGAAAACAACTCTTAAAACGCGTAGAACGTAGTTAAAACATAGAAATAACAACACACAAACATGATTAAAGGTGAAAAAGAGGCATTAAACTAGTTTAAAGGAAAAAAGTACTTATTCACTCCAAGAGAACACGACGAAATGAACATGTCTCCCAAGGGAAACGACTCTGGTCCGGACTGGTTATTTTCTGCAATATCACCTTTTTTTCCTTTTAGCTTTTTTTAAGGCCACTTTTTTCACCGTTAATCATGTTTGTGTGTTGTTATTTCTATGTTTGAACCGCGTTCTATCCGTATTAAGAGTTGTTTTCGGTTGTTTCGTTGTTTTCGGTAATTAGTAGGACCGCAGTAAATAGAGAATTCTGCCAGATCTTTGATATGTATACAGTCAGCTTTATCAGTTTGAACACTTTTATGGCCTACATACTGTAATACTGTAGGATTACAAAAGTTTGCACTGAATGATGATCCCACTGATCAAGCAAGAATACTCTGCTCCATTCTGTACCCAATCCGCCATCATTCACTCCTACTAGCCACTACCATTGTGTAAAACTAACTTTAGACTAGTGCATGAAGATACTGCCTAGAAGTATGCTGTCCGTAAATTATAGGAACTGTGTTTGCTGCATTTGGTACCACCGCTGTGCCTGTGTGTCAGCGAGGGAATCTCATTTATCCCATAACAAATCAAGCAAACCGCTGAGAAGAAAGGCAAGCTTCAATACCAGTTATGATTTCTTTATAAAATTATTGTTTACATTCAACACTTTTGGGGGGGGGGGGGGGTATGTTCATTTGCAGAGGGTCTTAGACACATTGTCTTCCTACAAAGTGGAGCAGCCCTGTTACATCAATGAGGTCCTTTTGTTGATGGCCAGGGAGCTTTTTGACAGCTGGAGACATGTTGGAACAGCTCACAGACTCACAAGTGACACAGAAATTGCTATTTTTCTCATTGAACAGTGAGTGCGTAAGGTTTCTCATGTAGTTCTTTTTTTCTTTCTTTTATTATCTAGAAAATGGATTTTTTTTTATCAGAATTAATTCACAGAATCCTGAAGCTGCCTGTTGGCAGTGTATTTGAAGTAACCTTTCTGGTCTGGTAAAAAAAATAAGTTGAATTCTATTAAATTCCTATCAGATATGAAGTCAATAAATTGCTTCCTTTTGGTCTGGTAAAAAAAAAGTTGAACTCTATTAAATTCCTATCAGATATGAAGTCAATAAATTGCTTCCTTTTGGTCTGGTAAAAAAAAAAGTTGAATTCCATTAAATTCCTATCAGATATGAAGTCAGTAAATTGCTTCCTTTTGGTCTGGTAAAAAAAAAAGTTGAATATCCATTAAATTCCTATCAGATATGAAGTCAGTAAATTGCTTCCTTTTGCTACAATAATCTTTAGTTTTCAACAGGAACGTTTCGAACATGGTCTTTATGCCAAAACTTTTACGTTGGAAAATTCAGATTATTGTCATCATTGTCATTGCATATGAAGTAGGAATGAGGCACACTAATTACACTGCAGGTGGTTGTTGAGAAAGTTGAATGGCGTCATGGACTGTTTTTTGTTAATTGTTGTTGCCTTTATTTTTCTTGCAGTTACAAGAAGACAACAACTGGTTCCGACTCTACTGGTACTTGCGCTCGATGCCAAAGCCCACTCACCCTTGTCTGCCTGTCATGTGATCTTCCCACCCGAGAGCCTATTGTCTCAGCAGGAAGTGAAGTTCCTCACAGAGATTTCTCTTTGGATGGTTGTGATGATGGCCCAGCCAGCCCAGCCTCGCCGCTGACAGATATGGTTGTTGAGAGTGAAGCTAGTGTAGAACATGATGCGTTACTTGAAGTTGTGAGTGAGGCTACTAAGAAAGTGATGAAAGCTGTTGAGAGCTCAAAAGAAGCTGGAGATTTCTGTAACCTGCCAGAATCTCAGTCTGACACGACATCTTTTCCCAAGACAAATAAAGCTGGTAGGAGGCATGTTGTGAGTGGTATTAACAGCAGTGTTAAACGAAAAGTTGGGAGGCCTAGGAAAAATTCTGTCCAGGCAATCATGAGAACATGCCAGGAGTGTGGAGCAGAGTTTCCAACACTGACAGCACTGAGGCAACATCAGCGCAAACTCAAGCATGGTTCTATAAAGATCGTCCAGGGGAAGAAATCCAAGGTGCACAAATGCAGGCAGTGCAAAGCTGTCTTTGATAGCATAACAAAACTGAGAGAACACCACAATATCCACGCAAAAAGAAAGCCCCACAAATGTGACCACTGCCCAGCTTCTTTTAGCAGCCGCAACAATCTGATCGCTCACGTGAGGAAACACACTGGAGAGCGGCCTTATAAATGTGAACATTGTGATAAAGCATTTGCACGCAATACTACGCTGATTCAGCACATGCGTATCCACACCAATGAACGCCCCTTCAAATGTGACCAGTGTGACGAAGCATTTAAACAGCGTGGGCAGCTGATCATTCACAAGCGCAAACATACAGGGGAAAAACCTTTTAAATGTTCACTGTGTAGCGCTGCATTCATTGCCATGGGTAGGCTGACTGCGCACATGGTGTCACATTCAGGACTGCGCCCTTATCTTTGTGAAGAGTGTGGAGCCTCTTTTGCACAGAAAGGCATACTTAAAGCTCACATCCAGACCCATACAGGTGAACGACCATTCTCATGTGACCAGTGTGGGAAACGTTTCTATAGAAACAACGATCTCCGCGCTCACAAGCGCACCCACTCAGGTGTTCGAGACATTGTGTGTATGGTGTGTGGACAGGCCTTCCTGGCTGCGTCCAATTTCAGACGACACATGCAGAAACACACTGGCTATCGACCACACCCTTGTCAGGAATGTGGCAAGTTCTTTGCATCCAAGTCTGAGCTGAAAGTTCATACAAGAATCCACACCGGTGACAAACCTTATCTTTGCCAGGAGTGTGGCAGAGGCTTCATTACCCGCGGCAACATGATGAAACACTACAACAACCGCCACCGCCCCAAGGCTGCAGCACCTCCATCTTCTGCACTGGACCTGAAAACTGTGGACACAATCCAGAAAATCTTCCACAGTCGACCACAAAAGGAGATGCTGCATCAGCAGGAATGTCAGTGAATTACTTGAGTGCATTTTTTTTTTCTTTTCGTTGTCTATGCACTCTTGTTAATACACTGTGACACGCAAGGCTTAAATTAACATGACGCAAGTGTTCAGGTGCATGTAGTGTCTTGTGCAACTTGCACTCTGCTGTGGTTGATGCACTGCGAGGTATGTTTTGACCAGGTTTGTGTCTTTCATGCGTATTACTGACAGCATGTATCAATCCCTAACCACCATCTCGCTAGTGCACGCTAGAGGTCCACGCAAGAAGAGAACGGGCAGGTTCATGTTCAGGATGTCAAGCTGATACGGGACAAGGGTGATTTGACATCTTAGGTAAACAGTAGGTGCGTTTGACAGCTAGTTCTTTAAGAAAGTCAAGAGCAGTTATGCTAAAGATGTTGATAGCCAAAGCATGTTTTAATGTTTGGATGGGAGGAAACAGCTGTAATGTAGTGTGTGAAGAAGTAATCGTAGAGGTGCATGTATACCTGCAGAAAGTGCCACACCCAGTGTACCTGATGCATTTCACACGTTGCTGGTACTGTAAGAACCATTGAAAGCCATGCATTTTGCTCAAACTCCGTGAGTTTTGTACATGTATGCACACTGTACATGTACTTGTTTGCTAATCATATCAGTGTAATGTCCCAGATTTATAGTCGTTTTGTTGTTGCTGTTGCATTCTGATGAGTGAATCAGGAATCATTTTCATTTGTTTTTGTTTGGTTTCATGCACTGTTTACTCTCCCAGATTACAAACACTGGGTGTATAAATTATGTGGGTTTATATGTTTTTATTTATTCGTTTAGCACTTCCCAACTTGGTGCACATACAGAGTATATATGTTACGATATTCATGAGAAGCGGAGATGGAAATTAGGGATGGCTTTTGATGGTCACTCGCACAAACTTACTTTGAACTGTGTACAATCACCTGGCATTCATAACATTTTCGTAACACGCATGTTAATTCTTTGAGTAATAGTACTAATATACTAGTATATGTGTGTATATATATATGTAAAATATTTTCTTGCATACTGGTATTTGTGGACAGGTGGCCAGTCTTGTGTTGTTTTGTGTGAGGATATCTGGACAGTTCAGGGTTGCTGCATATCACTTAAAATAAAATTTTCTGACCTCTCAGATCATACACTGAAATTCTGCCAGGCAAGATGACGTTTTGCCAGTAGAGTAGATGCATGCCAATAAGCATTTAATTTTATACTGATTTTGTAATTTTCGGCTCACATGGTGAGCACAGATGCTGTTGAAAGAAGAGAACATTGAGCTATTATGTATATGAATAATTAAGCCATAAACTATTACCAAGAATGTGATGCATTTAATTGTTGATTAGTTTTTATGAATGTGATATGTGTAGTTGGTAATTGTTGTCTTCCCCAATTGAGAGTATCAGTAAATGTCCTTTTGCATTTGTTGAATGTCGTATGAATAGCTTTCCAATAAGGCAAAACTTGTTAGTTTGATGAGTATGCCATTTCTACATCATTCCAGTCTATTTATTAGGGGTGGGTGATTTTACTTTAGTATAGACAGACCTCTCTACAGAGCGCTCAAATCAAGGATGCGCTATCAATGAAAATGACTGTGATAGGACTGCTCATGGTTCCCAGATTAAATATGTATGTATATATATATAGAAATGTTGCCATGCCGTGTGCAATCAGTCATATCATAATTTCTTTTGCTTGGGTGGCCATCACACAACTGAAAGGCGTGTGTGTCTAATAGCATTACTGTCTGAACAGTTCAGTGTGTAGTTTTCTGGTTTAACTCCTTCACTTTTTAGAGTGATTGGAAAGCTTGCAATTAGAATACTTCAGCACTGAACAGTGCATGAAGAGTCTCAAATGGATGTGATTAGAGATTATCGGAAATCTTGTTTCTTGCTTTGTTTGTACTTGTGACGGTTGTAAGACTTTGTACTTGTGACGGTTGTAAGACTTTGTACTTGTGACGGTTGTAAGACTTTGTACTTGTGACGGTTGTAAGACTAGCTGCACCTTTCGCCATTGTTATTCGTGCTTGGAATTAGCATCAGTTTTATTTGTATGTCAACCGGTAACACAAACCTTTGTACGATGTCATGTTGATAATAAATAATCAGAAACCAAAAGCACTGACAGAATTTTTCTGGATTTTGAAATGTGTTTTACTGTTTGCAGGTCTTAGTGTATCAGCTTTGATGCATGGTGATGTGGAAAGTATTTTGTGTGACTTTGCAGGATGTATTTCTTTTGAATTTTGTGTGGACTTTGCAGGCAGACTTCCAAAGGGGTTTTGGCATGTTTGAAGGAGGCTGGTTGTGTACACTACGTACATGACTGTGAAACCACACACACACAAAGAGATGCAACCCTTTACTAAGGCATGTGCTCATTCAAGTTTTCATTTTTCATTGTTATAAACACACAGATTTTATAAAATTACTGGTTAAAACATGAAGACAATACATGAGTACATGAGTGATAACTTGAAGACAGTACCAGCTCCTTGTACTGAAAGGTGAAATATACACGTTCTTGATGCACATTCAAGTCTGGATCACAGAACCATGCAGATACATGTAGTAAAATGGAAGTCGGCGAACACTCAGTGTGCCCATGCTATGTGCATTCATACCACACATTCACAATATGCTCCACAAAAAAGTTGCATAAAAAGTGAGCTTGGGGAGAGGAAGTGGTGTACATTTCATTTTGTTTGCATGGATTTTCTTTTCCCATTCAGACAGTGATTTCGATGATCCCAATCTATACCCAATATGAATCAGACTGTCTTTACTCTTACCCACTGTATTAGTACTGCTGAGCCAACCAGCCCAGCAGTGATGCTACTGCCCAATATGTACACAGGAAACCATTCTTGTCTTTGTCTTGTCCAACTTGGTCTACATGCAGAGTATTCACTTGAAAATTTATATAAAATGTAATAGGATAATAAATGAAATGCAGAGTGAACGAATAATCAGTGAGTTTCTATGAAATTCACAGGACAGCACTTTGCTATCCTTAAAAAAAGTCAGAACACCTCTCTGCATTCCTGCATCACAAAATGATCACAGACTGTGCACTCGACATATTTGCAGGTACAATGTTTAGTTTCTTAAGATACAATACTTGTACATTATGTAGGATCTATGAGGACTGACAATTTTCAGAATATTTTTCAATGAAGCAAAACAAATGGCAATTTATTCCTATGACAGACCTACACTTTTCAACAGGCTGATTAGTAGCTCTGTTCAGGTAATACATTGGAAATCAAGAATCAACAACATTTGTGTCCATTACGTCGACTCTAATACAATATAATAGAATTAAAAACATGTTTCTTGTCCAACATCAGTTACATGCACTTCAGTATCACCAGTACACACATGTGAATCTGCTGTTCGAATAGTCGTAAACCTTGTAGCTGTACTCACTGAGTATCATTAAAAAACACACAAAATAACTCATGAAGTAAATTCATCTTCCCATACTGGTACACTGTGCTAAACGTTTGGTGCAATTAAGAGTGTAAAGCTGCCATTATTTTCAACTTCTTGATAAAATCTACAAACAATTAGCACAACATATGCACTATGTTGAATTATGCTCATAAAATGGTCAACAGACAGCACTGTGTATTATTGTTCTATCTTCCCATGTTATGCCATGCCTACACGGGCACAATGAATACACTTCTCACATTCAGCATACATTGTTTCAGCCATGAACATCCAACAGTGACATCACACACACACACACACACACACACACACACACACACACACTAAAAGAATCACATTGCAACATTATGCATAGATAGTCAAAGTCTTCAGAACTTCACTTTCAGAACAGTCAAACCTACTTGATCAGGACAAGAAAATGAACTGTGTTCTCCAATCAAGTATTTTATATTCAACATACATCATCCTTAGTCTCCATACCTTTGTCAGGCATACAACAACCCTGCACTGAATGCGCTTCATCCCTGCATCAGAGTCAGTCACCTGGGACACAATATAGCATCTGAAACCATTGTTGTGAGTCGACATTGATCTACGCACAGACAATGTTATTTGGCTGCGGACTGAAGACAAAATACACAGGGCTGATAGGTGGCTTCTTTAGCGACTTGGTCAATCGATGTTCAGCGCAGGTATGGAAGCGTTAGGCCAAAGAAAGGCATATTTCTCTACTATTAAGCCACAATGTTCTGAAAATGGTCTCAATGGCCAAAAGGAATATCTGTTTATTTGGCAAACAGCCCTGGAGCTTTTCAACAAGTTACAGTTTTTCCCCTCAGAACTCATTACAAACAAGAGACTGTAAAGCAGGCTGCTTTCTAAGCATGAGTAAAAAATGTCACCATAGAATAATAAAACAACAGAAATCTGTTCTACCTGTACATGTACCTGTGTCATTGCATTATTCTGAATTATTAGCATTAGCAGCTAAATTACGGTATGACAACTGGCTCCATAAGCAGTGTGTGTGTGTGTGTGTGTGTGTGTGTGTGTGTGATTAAGTGCAATACTAAGCCTGATTGATAATGTAAACTTTCCTGATCTATGCACATGTACATACAAAAAATAATATAAATAACATATATACAACAAGTTCGTATTCTAGGAAACAAATTGTCCAGTCTCAGACCTAAATCTACCGTCACATTAATACTACCTGAAGATCAATATGCCTTCATCTTGATTAAACTTGAAGGAATAACTTCAGTCACGAAAAGATGAAAACACTAATTGTTACTTGTAGTAATGTTTTGAAAGTTCCTCTACCTTTGGTTAATTTCTGCAATATTATGACCTTTGATTTACTGCAGCTGAAATTTATCCCACACTGAAAGGATGCTTATGAATGAAGCTGGTCTTTGGAGCAAAAAAAAAAACAAACAAACAAAAAAACTGTCTGATGGCAAGAAGTAAGAACTGGAGATAAGTATAAATTGAAATAACAGTCACTGCAAAACAAGTGTAAAGTTCTGGAAGGCTAGGCTCCAGCCATAACTTCCCAAGGAAGGAAGGAAAAATTGGGAAGCTTGTGCAAACGCTTTCTTGCACACACTGACAGAGTGTACTTTATATAAGAAAAGAAAAAAAAAAAAAGGAAAAAGGGGCACACAACAATTGCACTACATTCAAGTACTTATACCACACAACTTTCACTGTCACTATGCCGGTGTGACTGCTCCCAGTGCCATAGTCTGTCTATATTGTTTTTTCCACATCATTGCTAAGGTAGAATTTAAGTTTATCGTTGCAAGGGAAGTTTGCTTGAAATCTGTCGATTTACAAAACATCACTGCTGATAGTAGTATGGATAGTTATAGTATGATGGGAAAGCTACACCGTCTGTTTGCGGAGTCCGGTAGTCTTGGTGAGCGGGTAACGGCATTGGAGAAACAGGCTGTGAGTGTGAGTTGCTGCTGGGACTTGGAGAAGCCCGTAGCTGCTGCTGCTGCTGCTGCACCACAGGAAGTAATGGAGGAGACATTGCCATTTCCACAGGGGATACCAAGCGATTAGGCAAGGAGGACGGGTGCTGGGCGGGGAAATTCGGTGTTGTGATGAAGGCTGGTGGTGGGGGATGGAAGGCAGCTGCTGCTCTATGTTGCCCACTGGAAGAAAATGTTTTCCCTCCACCATCTTTTCTGCGAGTTTGGCGTTGTAAGCGTTCTTGGCTGCCTCCCCGTGTTTGGTTTTCTTGTGCTTGGAGAAGTTGCCAGAGTCTGAGAAAGAAGCCCCACATTCTAAGCATTTGTAGGGTTTATCCCCTGTGTGAGTTCTCATATGTACTGTAAGATTATGTGCACGAGCGAATGCTGCCCCACACTCATTACACAAAAATGGCCGGTCCCCTGTGTGTGACCGCATGTGGGCTGTCAGCCGATGCAAAAAAGAATATGCCTTCCCGCACTCCGTACAAGCGAAGGGACGATCGCCTGTATGTGTGACCCTGTGCTTGACAAGGTCACTTGACGCCGCAAACGCCTTCCCACAATCTGGACACAGAAATGGTTTGATACCTGAGTGAGCACGCATGTGCTGGGTCAAGTGCCCTGACCAACGGAACGTCTTGTCACACTCCTTGCATTTAAAGGGCTTCTCTCCAGTATGGCGCCGCATGTGTTGCTTGAGCGTGGACGAGGATGGGAAAGAAGACCCGCATTCGTCACAGGTGAAAGGGCGTAATCCTGTGTGTTTCTGCATATGCACTTTTAGCCCTGAGTTTTGTGTAAAGGCTTTACCACAGTCTTTGCATACAAATGGTTTTTCACCAGTATGAATCCGGTTGTGAGCCTTCAGACGACTCGATTTGGCGAATGCTGCTCCACAGCCTTCCCACTGACACACATATTTCCTTGTTTTCACTTTGGTCACCACAATGCCTAGCTGCTTCTTGCCAGATCCAGGCGGTCTTCCCTGTGAAACAGCAAACGTAAACTTTAACGATAAATGAGTATTGAGGATTTAATGTTCGTGCTTTTTACAAAGACGATCTTATGATAATGAAGCAAGGATATCTGAGCGATCACCACAATGGCCTGTCATATATATATACAAGAGATCACCACAATGGCCTGTTATACACAAGACTGATCTGCTATTGTGTCTGGATTATTAGTAAACATGTTTAAAGTGAGTAACCATATCAGTGGCTGCTATATATATATACAACGTCCTTGCAGTGCCCCCAAAATAGACTATGGGTCCCAGAACTGAAGTGACCACCATACAAAACTGGTTGCTGTTTTAATCTTTGTATGTTGCCTAAAATCTTGAGCGCTGTACATCATGGGTGCAAACACACCCATGCTTTTGAAGGAGGAAAAAATATATAACCCTTGCCATCCATCGTGGGTGCAAACTAACCCACACTTTCAAGGAAGAAACTAAACTGAATCAGATCAAAATTACTTACACGCAGTTATGTGATGGTCTGTGTAGGCTGGTTATGCACACAACAGCGATAAAAGTTACAAACTTTTGTCAGATAAAGTGTTTCCACTTATTTTGCTGGCACTGATATCATTATGGCAGCCCACCATTTCAACAATATGTGCAGTGTCTTTCTGCAGTGACATTCATTTGGTGGTCACACACCTGTTGATATTTCTGTTAGTTTCATTCTTGTGTATTTTCTTTACAATTACACTTGACTTGCTTGAATATACCCTTGAGGTTCCTTGTTAAAAAGTATGAATGAGTCTGCACCCACGCTGTACAGGGAGATTTTTTTTCCCTTCTTTAAAACTAAGGGTGAGTTTGCAGCCCTGATGTGCGGCATGCTGCAGGAGTACTTTTACACCCACAATGTACGGGGTGGTGGGGTGGGGTATACATTTTTAGTGGTTACTTGTTTGTTTGTTTCTTTACAACCAAACTGGAACTTCTTTTTTTTTTAGCCCCTCCCCCCCCCCCCCCCCCCCCCCCCCCCCCCCCCCCCCCCCCCCCCCAACATCCTTACTGACACAGTCATGAAGTTCTGTGGATCCTGCACGAGAATTAATTGAGCTATGGACACTTGAATGAAAGTATGGGTGCAAACTAACCCACAATGTATGGCGAAAGTTAAAGAGGCCATTCAATTTTAAGCAGCACTGACTGTATGTGATTATTTTTACTGCACTGAGAGCAAATACATAAGAAAACTGTAGTGAATGCTGATTTTTTAAATTTTTTTAAAATTCATGCTAGAAAGTAGAATGTGAATATATAATAAAGCAACAGTCTAGTCTGAGTCTGACTTACTCTTTTTCCTGTCCTAACTGGTTTCCTCTCAGGTTCTGGCTCTGGTTCTGGTTCTATGTCAGAGTCTAATTCCACATCATCCTCATCATCGTCTTTGGCTTTGGGTTCTTCAGATGCTTTAAGTTCTACTTTGACAGGCACAGCGTTGGCATTAGCAGTGGTGCTACGTGTCTGACGCTGTGTGGTGGTCTTTGCAAATTCCCTGATCTGGGAGGGGATGTTGCACACTGCGCAGGTGAGGATAAGCGAAGCATGACAACTGACGCACGTAGCACCAGTTGGCATACCTGCCAGAGCATTCTCATAGCTGCAAGAAAGGAATGAAAGCATGTAGCATTTGAAGACAGTATAAAACCAAGCAAAACAAAAGGGTTGTAAATCAATGACTAATTTGTCCTTCCACATATATGTATAGTTCTCATGACTGAAGACATAACCAGCCCCTAGGAAAACAAAAGTACTCATCCTGATGCATATATAATCAAATCTGAAAAAAATGTAGAAAACATAATAAGACATGCCTTTCTATCTGGTAACAAATTGGTTTCCTATCCCAATGACTGTAAAACACTGCAAGCTCCCTCTACTTACTGTTGCATGAGGAAGTCAGCAATCTCTGTATCACTCCCCAGCCCCTGTGAATCACCAATACGGCGCCACCTATCAAAGGCACTGCCAACGATGTCCAACCTACACACCCTCTGAATGTGACGAGGTTTTCGTGTAGAACGACGAGGCCTGGGCTCAACCTCACTTGGAGTGGGCTCTGTTTCTTGTGATTTCTGGAAATCAATAAAATTTGTTGAGGCACATCATATCAAGCTACTCCAAAGAAACTGCCCTTGCTTTGCTGGGGTATTCCAAATGTTTATCTGAGTAATTTGTAAGAAAAAGAAGTTGACAGGCTGCCCACATAATTATTTCCTTTTTTCGTTCCTGGCATTTCAGTTTCACTTTTTCAGAATAGCAGACAAATATACAAGTATATACAAGTCGAAGTGGCTAATGAAAACAACAGGTCCATTCCAGCTACATTGAAGTTGCAAATCAGAACCAAATATACATACATGTACACACACATGTACATGTGTGTAAACTTTACAAACTGCATGGGTATCAACTTTTCACTAGTAGCACTCAGTATTAGTAGTATCTGCACTGGCTCAAAGTCAAATTCTACACAATTTTAAGCTGTTGTGCACCATTCAGGTTTTACTTACATTCTTCTGTGTTGGCGGCTGCTGTTCTGGTGGTTGTTGGGCAGGTGGATGCTGAAAACGAATGTGTAGATCTCTGAGCCCATCATCCGCATCTTTCCTCGTTTTAACTTGGCTGGCCTGATCTGCTGTGCTTGGATTTATGAAGTCTGCCTCACTTTGTTCCTCTTTGATCTGGGCCTCCACTGCTCGTCTGGCTGCCTCCACAGCCTCAATTTCCTCCTTTGTTGGGTCCATCTTAGTCTGTTTCTTCAGTCACGTGACAATTGCTCAATAGGTAATTTGTCAAATGGTAACACAGATCTGCCGTTTCAAACACACACATGTATACACACACAAGACAATGCCTTGGGAAGAGTGTCCAGAACTGAAAAGGGCATATCAGTGTTTCACCATCACTTCTTGTTTTTCACTATTACGGATATAAAATAATTGTTGCATGTGAATCTGATACTTTATTCAACCTCGTCTACAGCCAAAGTCTTAATCTTAGTCTTACCTGAGAAAGAGGGCGAGACTAGAGGCTTTCAGCTTAAAAAAAAACTTGAATTGCTATGCTAAATTCACGTTTAGATTTGAACGCGGCCCCTAACATGACCGGCTGGTTCTTGAATTGTGCCTTTCTTGGATTATTCTAAAAGACAACAGTCTTAGCGACTCCACTGTAATGTCATGGAAACGTGCGAAGACCGGAATGTGGGCCTGGAATAGATATATATATATATATATATAATTTACAAGTTTAGAATTCCCAGGAAATTTGGGCCACCAACTTAGTTACTAACACAGAAACCTGAGGCGAAATTATTTCCACATCTAGAAGTCCCCGACTAATCAGTTACATTCACATCGGAGTTTGACTGACTGTTGATGGAAGCACTAACTATCCTACAAAATAACCTGAAACATACCCGACACTAATGAGAATGCTGGAAACAGAAAACGCTTGGCCCACCGGAAGTGACAAGAAGAGATGAAAAAGCTGGAGCATTTTTACTGAATTTAGTTTCGTAATAAATTTGTACGTGAAGATCCTCCGTACCAGAAATTTGTTTCAGTCGTGGACTTAGGGGATCAACAAGTGACTAAAACTGTATTTGTATACTGTAAGTCATACTTATGAAACGGAACAGTTGAGGACTCTACAGTTAATCCAGGAACCTGGACGTATGTGGAACCTGGCTCTGCTCGACTTTCCATCCGCGATAGCTTAGTGGGTGAAAATGTGCACAGATTATGGACTCGTAGAAGGGCTGAAGGGGTGCAAGAAGAGACAAGCGGTTGTTATCTTAGAATTAAATAAGTCCCCTGAACTGCAAACAAGTCAATAATAAGTCTGCACAAACATGTTTAACATGTATTCCTTCTTGCAAATTAAACACACACACACACACACACACACACACACACACACACACACACACACACACACACCAATACTACTGAAAAATTTGGGATGCACAAACCTTTCCTCTTCTTTAATTAATTCTCTCACCAAAAGTAATTTCAGGAATGAACTTAATATTCAGTGTCCAAGTAATATTGAAATGATAAACCATTTAACTTTTTAAAAAAAAACTATGAAAGGCTACGAAAATCAAAGTAAATAAATGTCTAAGGTCCCATTGCAAGTAAAGCAACAAATACAAAGTCGTTGTTTGCTTGGAGTCTGCAATAAACATGTGTTTTGTCTCAAATAATACTGGTAGTTGTTAAGACATTAAAGCATGCACTGGAAGTAAACTGATTGAATAACAATCTTAATTTTTTTCATGTTATACATGTATATATATATATATCATATATATATATATGTGTGTGTGTGTATATATATTTACACCAAAATGCAATCAGCTTCTGGTACTGATAAGCTTTACAATTTTTTTTGTGACCATTAAAAATAAACCAAAATTAATGCGTACTGTAACACACAAGCGATCTTCATTTGCACACATAAACACATACATATGCACACCACTTAGGTCTAATTGAACTGTTCCCACCCTCTCCGCTGTGGCTGCCTAAGCCCCCCCCCCCCCCCTCCTCCTCAAAGTCTGCCCCAACAACATTAATAAGTATGTTCTTACATAGTCTGGAGAACACTTCTGAAAGTATTGCAACTACCCCATCAGACTAGTGAACATATATATGCTACTGTACTAGCAAATACACACAGAAAAAAACCTCAGTATGCAGATATATGTAATTTAACAAAAGCACCAACTGTGTAAACCCTGAGACACACTTCAAAATTATGAATCTGACTAGAAGGAAAAATACAAACAAAAAACTGCCTTCAACTAAAGTTTGCAACAGATGCAGGCTTACTTATATATATGTATACATGGTTTAACATACACTTTGGTCTTAAATTACCTTTATCCCATCCACACACATAAGAACCAACATGACATTTTCTTGCAAACTCATTCTTCCCTCTTTTGTTAAGAAAAAGAGGAAAAAGCATGACCCTTTTATAACAAACAAACAAAAAAATTGCTATAGATGCAGTGATCAAATGTGCTTATGTAGGCAGATTCCTATTTGTCACTATTTTGTGCATTTCACATTTCTTTGATGACGCTTCAACCTTGTGGAGGTAGAGAAACCTGCTCCACACAAACTGCACTTGAATGGTTTGATCCCTGTGTGTTTCTGCATGTGTTCTTTTAAGTTCCCTGACTGAGGAAAGGCTGCTCCACACTCTTCACATTTGTATGGCTTCTCCCCAGTGTGTGTGCGAATGTGGCGAGTGAGAGAAGACGATGTTGAAAAACAGCATCCACACTGCTCACATTTGTAAGGTTTCTCCCCTGAGTGTGTCCTCATGTGGGTGGTCAAGTTGCTGGCCTGCGAATAGGCTGACCCACACTCCTGGCACAGATATGGTTTCTCACCAGAATGTTTTCTCATGTGCACAATCAACACACCTTTGCAAGAGAAGTCTGCTCCACACTCTTTGCAGATGAAGGGTCGTTCACCAGTGTGTTTGCGCATATGCCTTGTAAGGCTGCCAGACTGAGCAAAGGCCGTTCCACACTGTGGGCACAGAAACTTTTTGTCTCCCACGGGCAGTGGAAATTTTCGTGAACTTGAGACAGCTGTGTTTGGCTGGCCATCCTAAATCAAAGAAAAACAAAACGAAAAACATTCATGTGTGAAAGGACAAAAGCTAAAACTGAGAATTTACTGACGTGGGATCTTAATTAGTACAACAAGTACATGAGAAAAGTTTGTGAAGATTGTAGAGGGGAAAAGGGGGTCCAGAAAGAAACTACTGTTCTCAATTGTAAATGCTCACTGTCTTGTAGGAAACATGCTTACAAACTTCCAGGCAAAAAAGCCAGTTGGAAGACCTGGTCTTATAGGTGAGTTCAGATTACGTACACAGACACAAATTGATCAATTTGATACTTACAGTATTTTCTGCAGGAGATTGTTCAAACTGTTCTTGGAGCTTCCATGGATTATCAACACCACTTGCTTTTACTGCTGTCTCCAAAATATCTCTGCTTACACCATCTGACAGTTCAGGAGATTCACAATCCAAAACATTTGAAACATCTCTTGCAATATGACCCACTGTTGAGTCTGCAATATTTTCACCCTCTATAAAGGGTTCATCCTTGATCAAAACATCTTTTCCAGTGTCCACTGAATCAAATGTGGTACATTCAGCCACTTTTGCTGAGAACTCGTCACCAACAGAAACAGCTGCTGGGTCTAACAGATGAGAGCTCACGATGGGCGGACTTAATGCATGGTGTGATTGACTGTGCTGGTTTTCAAGTGGTTGTGTCTGTTCCTGGTCATCTGGTTGGCATGTACTACAGTACAATGGGAGAGGCATTCCACAACCAGCACACCGCCCAACTGCAGAGATCTGGGCCCAGCTGTTCTCATAACTGAAAAGGAAATGGGTACATGAGTGTAATAGCGAGTTCTTACACAAGTGCTGCTAGCTCCATTGATGCATTATTAGTATTGATCTGAACAAGGCTCATGCAGAGCTCTAATGGTTGACAAGACTTCATACTCACTGCTGCAAGAGGAATGATGCAATTTCCGAGTCGCTGCTGAGTCCCTGTGAGGTACCAATGTTGTGCCAATGCTCTAAAACTTCCCAGCTGACCAGCAAGTACTGAATTCGCTGTCTGTACATCTGCTCCATGGTTGGAAGAGCCATTGAGGTGGCCATGGGCTGGGTTCTGAAGAGATAATAAAGTATCACGTGTGTATATTAATTAATCCACGTCGAACTTTCTCGCCCCCCCCCCCCCCTCCACACACACACCTTCCCACATTAGGGGATAGCTCACTTGATTTAAAGTTGTCTGCTTTATCTCTGGCTAATGAACCGAAATGAATACGGTAGAATGATCTCTTTTACAAAAATAAGCCATTCGCTTTAGGGCAGCCTACACGTCCACTTTGGTGTGGTGCATGGATAAAATATCGGAGACGTCGCAGGGAATACACCATAGGTGATGCCATTACTATAGTAGGTGCGTAGACGTGACAACGCATTGAATGTCTACGGAGGGCACAGAACCTGATAAACTCATACGAACACTCCATTTGTTTTCTGACGCAAGTACCGACATACCTCACATAGAACGAAGACAGAAAACCATTGTCCGAATATGTTTCACGGTCATTTTATGCGCGTCGTATGCAGCCCATCAATCAAAATCTAGCAGGAAACTGTCAAGCCCGAGCCGCATTTCGTATCTGTCGTGAACATCATCACTGAACTCAATATGTAGGGGATAAGAGAAATTAACTGTATATGCTCTTGTTAACCGGAAATTTTAAGTTTACGTCTTCAGGTTGATCTAAATTTGTTATAGGTATACCCGACAGTTTGCATTAACAAAACCCCTTGTTATTTACGAAACTAAGTGTCGTCTGCTAATCTGCATTGTTGATGAATCAGTTTTGTTTTTGTCGTCTAGTAATTTGTTTCCCCCGCTATGGTACATCAACTGTTGCAAATATCTGCTTTCATCTCGCCCAGCAATAGCGATATTAAAAAATGCGTCCACATAAAAGCATAACGCAAATTAATCTGGTCGTCACACGGAGCTATCGACAAGCAGGAGCCCCGTCTTTTTACTGCAATTGAACGGAAAATCGGTCGTAACTCCAAGCAAGACGGCGATTTATTGCGAAATCCAGCATTTGTTCATTAGTTTTTGGAAGCAACATTGCCTGATTAAGGAATCAATGTTATTGGAAGCTCTCTCTCTCTCTCTCTCTCACACACACACACACACTCTCTCTCATTCTAACAATCACCTCAAAATGCAAGAAACAAAAATGATCAGCATTAGACCACTGACTTTTTGGCTTTATTGTGAGTTCTCCTGTTTAGCAAGGGCAAAATGGTACAACACAATCATGCCGTACACAAAATACGAATGTGCCAGTCAGACTGGCGACATGCATCTGATATACGTAGCAAAAAGGTGTTCCAGCACGAAAAAGCATTCAGCAAAAGACAAAAAAAAAACCCTGTAACGTAGCATGACGTTGTGACAAATTGAAAGGAGTCAGACTAACGTTTCATCCTTGTGTTTCTTGCGCATGTGAGTGTACAGACTTCCAGACTGAGTAAAGGTTTTATCACAGTACTGACAGCTAAATGGTTTCGCTCCAGAATGTTTTCGCATGTGCACATTCAGATTGGAGGAGCTAGAGAATCCCGCCCCACACTGTGAGCACTTGAAAGGCCTGTCTCCAGTATGTGTGCGCATGTGGACTTTCAGCGCACCAGACTCTATAAAACCCTTTCCGCATTCTTCACACCTGAATGGTCTGTCTCCAGAATGTTTCCTCATGTGCACCTTCAGATGACTGGAACGGAGGAATGATGACCCACACTCTGAACAGACAAACTTGCGTTCCGAAAGTTGAGGGTTCAGAGAGATGGAGACCTGTCTGCTGCCAGGTGAGTTTCCATTTATGTGTTTCTTTCTGTGCTCACTGAGGTTGCTGGACTGACAAAATCTTGCTCCACAATCACTGCAAGTGAAAGGTTTCTCACCAGTATGTCGGCGAATATGCACTGTCAGGTGACTGGAAACTGAAAATGCTGCCCCACACTCGTGACAAAGATATGGTCTGACCCCTGTATGTGTCCTCATATGAACTGTCAGCTTACTGGAGCTTGAAAAACTTGCACCACAGTTCTCACAACTAAAGGGTCGAAGCCCACTATGCCGACACATATGCTCCATAAGATGAGCAGACTGGGTGAAGGACGCACCACATAACTGACAGAGGTATGGTCTCTCACCACTGTGTCGCCGCATGTGCACTGTAAGGTTGGTGATACTGGAGAAACAAGCTTTACATTCCGAACACATAAATGGTCTGCTTCCCTGTCCTCCATGCGTATTTCCAACATCTCTTGTCAATTTTTTTTTGTTCACACAAGATTCTTTACATTGATTTCGCTTGCGTTTTTTGTGCCATTTGTTTTCCGCTGTAGGAATTGATGGCTGCAATGTTTTCTTTGCTCTTGTGTGCACTGTAGTGGTACTAGCACATTTTGTTTTCATTTGAACTTTCACTTCATTACTGTGTACTTCAGATTCATCATGATGCAAGTCCTGGAATTCAGCAAGTGAAGACGTGGTTGCATCATCACTTCTTTCTCTCCCCTCTTTAAAATCTAGGTCCAGACCACTTTCTCTGTTACTGGTTCCCACTGAAGTGCCACTGTATGATGGTGTAGGCAGCAAGAGCCTGCTTTCCGGTAATATGAAGGGTGTTGTGACCTCTGCTGCAGCTTCACAGGAATGGATTTTGCTGCTGCAGCTGCTGCAGGTGATGGACAGAGGGCTGCCACATACAGCGCATCTGCTGCCACACTTGTTTCTTTGATAGCTGCAACAGAAACAGAACTCTCCTGTACACAAAACACACACAAAAAAATGTAACTCGTCCTCTCACATTCAACTCTACATACGATAAAACTATATACAGCTCACTTTCAGTAAACACAAACTACATATATGCAAGAAAGAAAAACCCTGGAGAACTGAGGTATGAAGTGGGTTTTTTTTTTTTTCATTATTGTAAACTCATTAATTTTGGTGACCTCAAATTCGGTAAGATGCATTTCATAGGTGTATAAACAGCTTAGTCATCACAGGTTGCAAAAAATCAACCAAAGAAAATGTTCCTGTTTCTCCCCCCTATCCCCCTTTTCATTTCACTTCCAGATATGAAACTTGGTAACTCACTGTTGCATAAGAAAGATAGCAATCTCTGAATCTGTAGACAGACCAACATCTTCCCCAATGTGACGCCATTTCTGGATAATGTCAGTAGATGTGATTAGCAAGCTCTGTGACTGTTGGAAATTCATTGCTCTTTGTGCTCTCTGAGACTGCATCATACTGGAAATCTTCCTTGGGCTCTTAAAATCATAAACGATGAGCTGAAAAAAAGAAGAAATATTTATCAGTGATAATGGCTTTCGTATGGATAAATATCTAAACTATGCACCTGCATCTTTCCGTACCAGCTAGCTCAGTATGTAAGGTCTCAGTGACTGATCAAACAGTATGCTCACTGACTGTGTGCAAGGCTGCTCAAACTGAACTTGTAGATTCTCCAGTTCATCTAGTTCAGGCTGTATAACTGATGCACCCAAGGCTGTTGTTTCCTGAACACCTCTTCTTGTCATTTTGTCATCTGAAATCTCTGCTGTCTCCATCTGTTGGATACGTTCCTGCAAAAGATTTAAATATATTTCAAGTTTTAACTCTGCTCCACTCTCCAATTCTCAACCGCTTACAGGGATGGATTTACTCAAAAATGCCAGTGAGACATTGTCTCCTTGACCAGTCATTCTTATGAGACATTTTCATTTTCTTTGAGACAATCAAGTTCACCCACATCACTCTGTCACATGTCTGTGCCGAGAGCCTGTTCCTGCTAGGCTAAGTGCAGTGACATTCAGGTTCAGGTGAACGGAAAAGGACCTCTCGATCGCAGAACTGAGAAAACTAACGCGCCAATATTTTTTGCAACTCTTTCGAGCGAGAGTTCCTGGCAGCGCGCGCGGTGAGCAGGATAAGTAAGCCTCATCACTAAACTTAGATTAGTGTAACAGACTCTATGACTGACACGGACAGTGCATCTCTGCTTCGCGTTGTCAAGTGTGCTTGTGATGTCATGTTCGTGCGACATATGACGCATTTTGCGAAATTTCTATGCGACATTTTATCAAAATATGAGACATAGTCGCATGGCGCGCGAGAAAATCGATCCCTGCGCTTAAGAGACATGTGCCTATCAAGAAGAAACAAAGCCCTCACAAAAACTGTATGTGGCCACCGCATGCACAGTCAAATTACCACCTATTCACCATAATACTCAGATCCGTCACAACAACCTCTGTGTTCGTGCATCTGTCTTCCATTCGAAACACACTTTTCATGAGCGATCCAGAAATGAGAATCCTATTTTTGACCAGTGAAAAAAAAGAAGTCCTAAATTTATAAAGAATGTGTATAAGTCTTCATATTTCAAATACTACATGCTGGCTTGGGAGAACACCAAACAAAATAGCTCAACTGAACGGGTGTTCACGCAAAACTTAGTCAGGGAAGTTGATCATTGCTCCCTAATAATTGTGTGGTACAGGTCACAAGGTCACTGAGTGCTGCAACCCTAATCAGTCAATGCGTATAATTTGTTTCCAAAAAGCCAACTTGCACATAAAACTGGAAAGATATTTTCAAGCACAGATTTGACACATTGCTATGGCAAAATTTTGATACCAGCGGATGCGTTTTCCTGCCAGCCGACATAAGAACCCATTAATGTGTGTGTGTGTGTGTGTGTGTGTGTGTGACATGTGTGTGTGTGTGACATGTAATGAAGGAGAGGGAGGGGAGGGGTGGTGGTGGAAGTGGTATGTAGATAGTATTGGAATTTGAGTGTATTTAGTTACAGTAATTCTATTTTCAGTATTATATTTATAAGCTCAGTTTAGCTAGTTAGTTGGTAAATTAGTGGTGAATGAATTTTATGCATTGTGTCCTTTCTTATCAGTTTTAGTTTGCTTGTCTTATATTAGTCATATATAGTGAAGCCGCTTTTAAATAAATATTAACCCTTTAATTTATTTACTCGTGCCCCTGGTCAAAAAACAAATTTGTTCTTGATGCACACAATAAAGTCGTTTGAATCTTGAATCTTCACAAAACAGGAATGAGCTGTCATATAGCCTGACATAAATCCACATGAAACTGACGATGGCCCAACTTGCAAAAAGAAAAATCAAACTGGATGTCCCTCGTTGATGACAGATGTGTGTCGACCGATTGTGTTGGAAAAAAAAAGTCATAAGAAAAATGGTGGAAAACCACAACTCTATGTGATCTACAAAGTGCCGCCTGCTTGTAACTCCAAGGGGAGACCATACTCCATAGCGACACTTACACTTTTCTGTGAATCTGCAGAGAAAATGTTTGAGAATACAGAGGGTACGACGAATGGATGAACGACTCTTAATAATCTTATATTTTGTGCAAGAAACATAAATTGTGAAATGAAAACTCCGAGTCCCAAAGCTATCCCTACTTGCACAGCACAACTAACACTACTAACATCAACAATACAAGGGGTAAAAAGTCGATTGCTGGTTTCATTCAGTCATGACTTTCGTTTCAAAATAAAAACACGTGCGATAACACATGACTTTACTAGGGGAGAGAGAGAGAGACACTAGAAAGGCAGACAGACAGAGAGCCTGAAGGGAGAGACAGAGAGAGAATAAAAATGTCTTGCACATTCCGAATCGTACGTCTTGTATAACTTCGTTCCAACAGCACTTCAATCTTTCAGCTAATAGCACTATTACTAATACCCAACCTGCCTTGTCGTGCATTTTCGTTTTCGTTCACAGATGCCAAATTTGACGTACGCAGACTTCTGTGAAGCATAACTAGTTGCAAATACAGTTTCGTACAAACTGAAATGTTCTTGCAAGAAGAAATCTGATTTTCACACGCTTTTCATAAAAAAATCATTACATTCTACAGAACTGCTGAAAATAGGGACCGAAACCTACTGCTCGAAAAACAAAATCCGAAACTGACTGCAAGGATGTTTCTGCCTCGACGTTGTCTTTTCACCACAACATATATAGAAAGGTAAGGTAACCACACATGTGTCCGTAACAACATCGTCGACATTATAGTGGTGTGGAATTGTCTATAAAGTTGCCTGATTCTTAAGAAGAGTTAGACCGGTCCAGTTGGCGCAGCGTTTCAGTTTGGCGATTAGTGAACCGACGGACTGAGTCAGTCGGTCCCACGGCCGCGGGCCGCGCCGGCCGGTATCAGTTCAGTCACCGTGACGTCAGTGACTGACAGGCTCTGAGTTTGCTGGTCGCTCAGTCGGCCGGAGCGTAGTTTTTCCTTTCGCACTGTGTTTCCTTGTGTATGTGTGTGTGTGTGTGTGTGTGTGTGTGTGTGTGTGTGAGAGAGAGAGAGAGCCAGTTGTGTTTGATCGTTAGCTCAGTGCTAGGACCGGCCTCGGCCGTAGCGAAGGGGTTGAACACTGACTGAGTCAAAGTGTTCGCGTGGCGGCCACATTCGCTTGAAACACATTCGACACGTATAATAGTGATGTGGACATTGTGTAGTCCCATATATTCAAGTGATTTTTCATCATGGTTGGCAGAAAAACGATATTTCGTCGGATCATATTTTACGTTGTGAAGTTGTGTTGTGCCGTACCGGCAGTGACGTTCGCCGGCTGCCGGCCGTGCCGGGCCGCCCGATTCAGTCTCGTGTGTTGTGCCGTGTGTGTGTTCTACTCGTTTCAGTCAGTCCCTGGTGGCGTGTTGTGGTGATGTTGGTGGCTACGTATCTGTGTTGTTTACACGTTTGCAGGTGGCGTTTGGTCTATCGTTTTGCTGTTCTTTGGTTTGTCAGTCTTCCAAAATTCCGTCAACATCACCTCACCGCTCAGCGGTTTGGATGCCGGCCGGTCCGTCACCGGCACTGCCATTGAGCCGCCGGACACTGACGCGGCGCCGGGCCGGGCCGGGCCGGCCGCAAGAGTTACCTCTGCCACACTGGCAGCAGATTTTTGATGTCACTTCAGTGTGTACACTCCTATCTATGTCTCTGGTACACTGAACACCTCCCCTCCCCAACACACACACACACACACACACACACACAGACCCCGCATCACTGCCTGGGTACACACATCGACCCAGCTTCCCGGCCGGCGACGCCTCCCCCCCCCCTCCCCCTCCCCGGCCGGCCCCACCAACGTCAGTTGCTGTGATCAATGTAAGGGAGACCGGGGCTAGTCCGCCCTCGGGGCAAGTCCGTCCTTTGGCTTTTGTTTGAAAACTATGAGATAAATCGTTGTTTTGGTGACATCACTACGTCATCCAATCGCCAGGCTTCCTCCCATGTGAATTTGGCTTTTATATTGCGCACGCTGCTCAACTTGGAACAAAAAACCTGATTTTTAGTACTAAAAGTAAGTTTTAAGAATTTTTGTTTCGGTCAGGTTTCCGCTATTTCTAATGAAGGTAGACAGACACTCATAGCACTGAACAAAGATCAGTATCCAAGCTTTCGTTTGGAAGTATCCTTACGGTTGTAGCTGGTGTCAGTGACAGCTGATATCTCGGACAAGATGGATGCCTGTGTCGGGGCAAGTCCGCCGGTCCGCGCTATATCCAGGGGCATTCAGGCCCCCTCACAAACCAATGACGTCAAACGCGTCATGGGTTTGTGCGTCCCCCCTCGCGCTGCCGCCTCGCCACGCGGCGGTTCGCTCGGTGAAACCGAACGTTATTATACACATCCCTATAATTTAGCCTCATCCTGCTATGTCAGAAAGGTAATTCTTATGTTCCTCCACCGTGCGCGTGGTAGTATATCAATTCAGCAACGCTATTAGGTCTCATAAGACACCGCGACCGTACTGCCGAGACGCTCTGTACTAAAAGCTGCCCGGGGCGTAGTTACTCTCCGGTCCTGCCCGGACCCAAACGAACGCTTCTATGGGCTGGATGAGTGGAATGAGTTTGGCGGAACTGAACAACGATTTTTGCTCTGTGTGTGTGTGTGTGTGTGTGTGTGTGTGTGTGTGTGTGTGTGTGTGTCACTGTCAGTAGTTATCACATACACACTTTACATTTCTTGCACGGTTCTTTGAAATGTAAACAGGTGGTTGATGCGTTAATTTAATTAAACACACACACGCACACACGCACACACGCACGCGCGCACACACACACACACACAGAGTAACACTCGCAAAATTGGCGTTTCACGTGTTTTTCGTCACGTATCGGGAAACGGCGGCGAGACCAGAAAACATTTACATGACAGGTCACATCACTGCCCAGTGCCCCAACTTTTCGGTATCGTAATAATATCATGATAATAGAACAGGAAATGTGGTTTGTAGGACATATGACGTGCATAAAAACGCAGCATTGTCAGGTACATGAATGCCCCTGCAGGAACACGAGTGCCCCTGTGTGCATATAATGCTATCAAATAGCCCTGTATGTACATGAATGCACATTATCAGTAAGCGCTATCATGATAATAAGGACAAAACACCTCAAGACAAAATCAAGTGTGGTTGGATGGGTAAATGGCATGCCCAAAACACAGCATGTGTCAGGTACATGAATGCCCCTGCAGGAACACGAGTGCCCCTGTGTGCATATAATGCGATCAAATGGCCCTGTATGTACATGAATGCACATTGTTAGTAAGCGCTATCAGGATAATAAGGAAAAAATAAACATCTGAAGACAAAATGCAGTGTGGTTGGTGGGACAAATGGCATGCCCAAAACACAGCATGAATGCCCCTCCAGGAACACGAGTGCCCCTACATAGGCTATGTCAGTGCCCCTGCATGCATATAATGCTAACAAGGGCCCCGCAATGTACATGAATGCATCGTTGATGAATTGAACAACATTGCAGAGAATGCATTGTGAGAGATCACGACAGTATTAAGACGCATTAGGCTCGTAGCAGTTGTGCAACGTGCGCGAATTTTACAGACACCTCATAGCTGCTATGCTGATGACTGTGATCTGCTTTGTAAGTGTTTTCTGGTATCCCGTGTCGCGGTACGTGGTGGAACAGGAATGTAAAACGCCAATTTTCCGATTTTTTTGTATGTTTGATTTTTACATGAACGCGTCGTAGATCAATTTAGTCACCTAGGATTCAGTTTAGCCATCGTACTAAATAATAACTGACAGTGCGGAGTCGCAGTGTGTTCGTGCGTAAACGTGAATGAAAACGTGAAGGCTTCTCTGTGTAGTGTACAGTGTACATCACTAGTAAGCACTATCATAATAATATCACGATAAGACAACAGGAAATTTGGTTTATAGGACACTGATATGACGTGCCCAAAACATAGCATGTGTCAGGTACATGAATGCCCCTGCAGGAACACAAATGCCCCTGTGTGCATATAATGCTATCGAATGGCCCTGTATGTACATGAATGCACAATATTAGTAAGCGCTATCATGATAATAAGGGCAAAACACCTGAAGACAAAATGCAGTGTGGTTGGTGAGAGAAATGTGTCAGGTACATGAATGCCCCTGCGGGAACACGAGTGCCCCTACATAAGGTATGACTGTGCACCTGCGTGCATATAATGCTTAAGGGGCCCTGCATGTACATGAATGCGGCTTCGTTTATGAACAGAACAACAAGAGAAAGCATCAGTGGTGAGGGATCGCGACAGTATTAAGATGAAATGGGCTTGGAACACTTAATTCCTGCAAAACCGTGCGACTAGGCAAGGTATGCATGCCCGGGCAGGTTTCAGTACGACATGCAAGTACTGCATCTCCGTAGTACTGTCATGGCATATTACGATGGTTTCTCATGTTGCTGAGTTGATTTACCACAACGCGTACGGCGGAGGAACATCGGACTGACATAGCAGAGTAACGGTAAACGAGCGCCTGCACAAACGATCGAACGAACCGAACTGGTGAGCGAAAGAAGGATCGCACAAATCCATGACGCGTTTGACGTCATAGGTTCGTGGGGTGCCCCAATGCCCCTGGAAATAGACATCACCAAGTCCGCCCCCCTCAGCAGGGGCAAGTCCGCCCCGTAGGCGGACATGCCCCGGCGGTGGACGGACTTGCCCCGGAGGTAGACATTCACAAATCCTGAGCGGTTTTTATGCTTTTATAAGGGGTCGCTGAGGGCGGGGTGGGGGTGGGGGGTGGGGGTGTCCGTCGACCTGATCACGCTTTCTCCCATCTGAACCTGCCCTGCACGTGGAGCACACAGGTGAGTTGAGAACCAGTTAAATACCTAATTACTAACGCAACTTTCAAGATTTTTATTTCGACCAAGTTTTCCACTATTTCTAAGGACCGCAGTCAGGACATTCTGAGCAGTGACCAACGCTTAAGTTTCAGGGATGCAGGTGGCTAAATTGCCGTTTTCCGTTAAAAAAAAAAAAATGCGCTGCAAGGAGAGCGAGTACGCCGTCTGAACAGGAAAAAAAAACAACAACCCTGCATCAGGAGGTCAGCTTGGAAAAGCTAAAACTGCCAAAAATCACGCACAGAACAGCAAGGCAAAGAAATCTCTGAGATATGAACCATCGGAAGAGGAGGAAGATTACTGCATTGTCTGCTTGTCGACCTGGTCAGCGAGTCAAAGAGGGGAAGTGCATCGAATGTAAAGACTGGGCTCCGAGCCATGTGGAATGCGCAGACATCGGGAAAAGTCCATCCTACGTCTGTCACAACTGTTTGGATACAGGGTGGGTAAGTGGGTGTTTCGGGGTTTAACGTCCTTTTCCACCACACAGGGTGATATCAAAGACGGGGCAACGATGAAACAGCCAGCACACATATTTGGCCCCAGCCGGGATCGAACTCACGACCCGAGCATTAGAAGTCCAACGCTCTACCAATCGACCACCCCGGCGCACCGTTTGGATACAGAATCAGTCTACAGCTCTTGAGATGATCTGCACTGTGCAAGTTGCCGGAGTTGAAGACATCGCATAACGCATATTTTGTTCTCGTTGTACCAGACAGTTTGCTGGTGTTTCGGTTCTGATATTTTAAAAAAAAGGACTGCATGGTGTGCTGTGTTGTGAGAAGTTGGAGTGTTGGAGTATGTCTGGTGTTTTTGAGGATGGACTGTGTGGATGTAAGTAAGTGTATAAGGGACACGCGGTGTGTGTGTGTGTGTGTGTGTGTGTGTGTGTGTGTGTGTGTGTGTGTGTGTGCGTGCGTGCGTGCGTGCGTGCGTGCGTGCGTGTGTGTGTGTGTGTGTGTGCGTGTGTGTGTGAAGCCTAGCGAGTCCTTTATTGTTATGTCAGAGCAGCGCTATACAAACTAGAGGAGCAAGCCTCCTTGGCTCACTTGTGAGATGGGTCAAGGTCATTCAAAAGAGCTGTAATGACCTTAACCTTGAGTCAAAGTCACTCAAATAGGTTATGTCTGCATAGGTCTCTTTGCTGCCTATCATTGTGCCTTGTTTGGTTGCCTCTGCTGTTTGTTGTTTCCAAGTAAATGCTAACGTTAAAACATCTTGAATGGCCTTGACCTTGACTCACGGAAATTGAATACAAGTATGCCAGTTCAGGTATTGTCAATGTCTATCGTCATGCAAAGTTTGATGCCTCTGGTACCCCTAGATTCTGAGAAATGGCAATTTTAAGTTTCCAATGAGACAGCTTCGATGACCTTGACCTTCAGTCAAGGTCATTCAAAATGGTATGTCTTGAAAGGTCTTGCTGCTGTTTATCAGCAAGCCAGGTTTGGTGCTTCTGCTGTTTATTGTTTCTGAGAAAATGCCAATGTTAAGCTTTTGGAAGTTTTTCCACATAAAGCTTGCATGGCCTTGACCTTGACTCAAAGTCACTGAATACAGGTATGTAAGTAAAGGTGTTGTCAATATCTATCATCATGCAAAGTTTGATGTCTCTGGCTTTTCTAAATTCTGAGAAAATGCCAATGTAAAATTTCCAAACAGACAGCTTTAGTGACCTTGACCTTGGGTCAAGGTCAATCACTATAATATGCTTTGAAAGGTCTCTTGGCTGTCTATCAGCTTGCCACGTTTGGTGCTTCTGCTGCTCATTGTTTCTGAGAAAATGCCAATGTTAAGGTTTACTGCGGACACACAGACAGACAGACACACACAGAGACAGACGCACAGACAGACACACAGACAGACGACGGAGGGTTATTACACAGACTCACTTTGTTACACACGTGAGCCAAAAACATTTATTGTTTTCACTATTTATGCCCAAAGCATATGTGGGCGAACTTGCCCCGGACACCGGGCGGACTTGCCCCATGTCGGGGTAAGTCCGCCCTGTGGAGGGTAGGTCAGCTCACAGACAAATCTGAGTACTTTTTTATGGCAGTCTTCCCATTTTTTTTACTACACAATGTAGGCAAGATATTTGCACTTAATTTAAACCAGTAGTTGATCCTCCAGCCTTAATGGTACGTTCTCCAGGTCGCTCAGACTGCGAACTGGAGCGAACTAGCCCCGGTCTCCCTTATATATTTTCTGTGCTCAGGTTCAGTGGGGCTGGGCCGCTATTGCGCGGGTCCGCTAGTGCGCGGGTCCGCGAGTGCGCGGGTCCGCTATTGCGCGGGGCCGCTATTGCGCGGGAATGAAATGTTCGGTTATGATTGTTCTGTTTTGTTGCCTTATGCGCGAGGATTGCAATGTAATTACCTTAATGAAATAAAAGCAGATTGTCTATTCAACAGTCTTTGTCTTTGTAGTGATGCAAAGCAAATGTGAAGTAGTATAATTATATGGAAAATATTGACGATTTTCCAAGGAACCCACTGTTTTTGTGAAACCCATTTTTTCAAATGGAAATTTCTCGTATTTATAGGGACGTGTGTGTGTGTGTGTGTGTGTGTGTGTGTGTGTGTTGGATCAATGGGTTGATGGGTGTGGGGGGGGGGGGGCACAGGAAAGCCCTGTGATCATGCTTTTCTAATGTGGAAGTTTTAAAGCATTAAATCACTCATATTTGTGTAGGATGGGCTGGGTGATTCACTTGATGAATGTATGTTGACAAATTCAGACATGCTATATTCTGGCTCGTGATTAGGCACTATACACACTGTGTTTGACATGTCACATTTACGGACTCCTGCAGATTTTTCATGTGATACGAACCTGACATTTTCGAAGATCAAAATATTGCTCTTATTTTCATCTGTCATAATGTATGTCATATACTTTTGTAGCTCGAGGAAAATATCTCAGATCATGTGCTGTGACTCACGAGCACCAAAGTGATACAAAACAAATTTCAAATTTATATACATGTATAAATGTTACTTTGGCCATTTAATAAAGAGTTTATGATGTATTTTATTATAAAGAAGTACAACCAATGAAAACACTCATTTGTCAGATTTTTACCAATACCGGCAAGTCGTCCATACTACTACGCGTACATTGACCATCACCGTATATAATAAGCATTTTGATATATACTTCATTTCCTGTTTGTTTAAATGATAATAAACCATTGGCAAGTGGCATAATAATTGATTTAAGTAGTACAAGAATCTGTTTATGATTTAGACCAGCTGTTTGTGAATATCACGTAAGTCGTCGAAGCGTGAAAGCGCGCCTTTAAGTTAAGGGCTGTAACTCTGGTGCATCCCTATGGATTCTTGGGAACATTTTTGAAATACAATCAGGACATCCTAGGAAGACATCTGGCACCATCGTAGTACATTCCCGGGGTGGGGGGGGGGGGGGGGTGCACGGTAGGCCCCGTCACCTTGGCAAGTATTGCTTCTTATAGATGATATGGCCGCGCAATAGCGGCCCCGAGCAATAGCGGCCCCGCGCAATAGCGGACCCGGACCCGCGCAATAGCGGCCCCGCGCACTAGCGGGCCGACCCCGGTTCAGTCACGTGGAACGGTATGACTGCCTGCTGCTATCACATTTAAACTGACATGTGAACGCCCTTTGGACCTGTTGTAGAGATCGCGAAAAGTCACTGCATTTCGATGGAAATTTCTAGACCATCCCAGAACATGCGAGTGCAGTAACGTCAGCAGATTACGAAACCTTGGAAAGATTCCGTACTTGCCAGTATGTTGCAGAATGTTCTAGATCTGACCTGTTAGTATATAAGCAGCACTGCACAGCGTTCTGGGTTCTTCCTCTTTCATGAGTTTGTTCTTGCGCATCTTCTGTTAATAAGTATTGGAGTTCCAGCCTGTTGTATCCCGTGTCTTCTCTGCGAGTGCACCGAGAGAGCGACATAGCAGGAGAAAAATACAACAGAAATATTTGGCGTCGCCGACAGGATTCGACATTGATCTACCTACGAAGGGACAGTACTCTCCAGTACTCAAGAAACTCCAACTACAGAAGTTGCACACCTTCAACTGTTGCAGCAGCGAAAATTGACGACTGACCATGGCAGAGACAGCGGAGCTGATAAAATTGCTTAGAGAGCAATTAGAACAGCAGAAGGAACAGATGAAGATTCAAATGGAACAGCAGAAGGAACAGATGAAGATTCAGAAGGAACAAATGGAACAGCAGAAGGAACAAATGGAACAGCAGAATGAACAGCAGAAGGAACAGATGAAGGAACAGATGAGGATTCAAGCAATGCAGCATGAAGAAGAATTAGCAGTCCAAAGAGAGCAGATGGGTGCGTTGATGAAGATGATTCAAGTTCAGACACCGACTGGGGATTCCAGCGCAAGTACCCGTCCTCACACTTCTACTGTTTCGACCGCCGCTATTCCACCTTTCGCTGCCTTTGATTCCACTTCAGAACTGTGGCCTGACTACTGGTCAAGATTCTGCACATTTCTTGTCGCCAACGCCGTTCCTGACGACCGCAAGGCTCAAGTCTTCCTCACCAATCAGACTCCGGCTGTCTACAAGCAAATGGCAAATCTGGCTGCTCAACAGAATCCAAAAACGGACATCAACAGCCTGACGATGGACCAAATCGTCGAGTTCATGAAAGAACAATTTGACCCAAAACTGTTCATAGTGCGAGAACGTTTCAAGTTCTGGAGCAACATGGAACGGAAGCCAGGCGAAACACTCCAGGAGCTGGCAGCCCGTATACGTCAAGACGCGGCTACCTGTGACTTTCCTTCGATCCAAGATCCACAAGATGAAGCTCTTAGGCAGAGATTCATATGTTCTGTCAACAACGAAGCTGTCTTGAAGGCTCTTTTCAAGGTCAAGGATACCGAGTTGGATTTTGCCAAGGCTGTCAAGATCGCCATAGAGACTGAAGACGCGGCAAAGGTGGCCAAGGAAACTGTCTACGGTTCCAAGCCCAGGCCGGTCAACAAAGTCAAGATGAACAACAAAGGGGGTCGACCAAAGAACCACCAGCAGTCTAACTCCACGACCAGCGATTCAGCAAAGTGCTACAGGTGTGGAAAGGCTCATAGAGCAACAGACTGCTACTACAAAGACTCCAAATGCAACTACTGTCAGAAGATAGGACATTTGGAGGCTGTTTGCAGGAAAAAGCTGCATCAACAGCAACAAGGGGGACGACATTCTGCAAAATCTTCAGTGAAAAGTATCACAAAAGCTGAGCTTGTCAAAGCCATCCTCGGCGAAGTTCCCCAAGATACTCCTAGGTTGGACGTTCCAGTCACAATCCAGGATCAACAGTTCACGATGGAGCTGGACACCGCAACCACAGGAAATTTTGTTTCTGTGCCAGTCTGGAAACAGCTGGGAAAAACCGAAGCTGGATGACGTCACGCATCGGTACGAGTCTGCCAGCAAGCATGACCTACCCGTGTTGGGCACCTTCATGGGCCAGACTAAGGACCCAGTGACTGGTAAACAGAGCTCCATTCCCTACATCGTCACCAAGATCCCTGATCTCAACCTACTTGGACGAAACGCGATCCAGGCTCTGGGAATTTCAGTGGACAATGCCCTTGGACTGAAGAGCATAGAGAGTCAAGTCAAGAGCGAGGGTGCAAAAGAATCGCATCCGAAGACCTCCAGCACAACTTATGCTTCTCTTCAAAAGGATTGCCACACTCTCTGCGACAAGTTCCCAGATCTCTTCAAGGAAGAATTGGGATGTCTGAAGGATTTTGAGCTGGAAGTAAAGTTCAAGTCCGACGCGAAGCCGGTTTTTCACAAGGCAAGGCCGGTTCCGTTCGCTCTTCGTGATGACCTGACGAAAGGCTACGAAGAAGGCATCGCCAAAGGAGTCTGGAAGCCAGTCCAGTTCAACGACTATGGAACACCAGTGGTTCCAATTCGTAAGACAAACAGTACAGGCGCCCTGAAGCCAAAACTGCGGATCTGTGGTGACTACTCAGTCGGGATCAACGATCAACTTGCTGATCACCGTCACCCAATGCCTCTCCCAGAGGAACTGATGCAAAAGCTGGGAGGAGGATTCGGTTACACAAAGATCGACCTCGCTGATGCCTACAACCAGATCAAGCTGGCACCAGAAAGTCAACGCAGACTAGCCCTCAGCACTCACCGTGGGGTACTTCTGCAACAACGACTACCTTTCGGAATCAAGTCAGCACCTGGTTATTTTCAGGAGATCATGGAAAATCTGACCAGTGATCTGCCTGGAGTTGCCGTCTTCCAAGATGACATACTCACCAGCGGGAAGGATGCCAAAGATCATCTGAGCAACCTGGAACGACTACTCACGCGTCTGAACGACAAAGGACTCAGATGCCGTCGTGAAAAATGCCTGTTTGCTCAACCCAGTGTGGAATACCTTGGACACACTCTATCGGCTGAAGGAATCTCCAAAGGATCCAAAGTCGAGGCAGTCTTGAAGATGCCACCACCTACGGATGTCTCAAGCTTGAAGTCTTTTCTGGGCTCAGTACAATTCTACGGGAAATTCATCCCAAACCTGGCTACTATGGCAGAGCCGCTCTACCGCCTGACAAAGAAGGCAAATCCCTGGAAGTGGGGAGAAGAGGAACAAGCAGCTTTTGGACAGCTGAAGAATGTGCTTTCCTCTGATCAAGTCCTTGTACACTTCGACCCAGAAAAGCCTGTGGGGCTGGCTTGTGATGCATCCAACGTTGGAATTGGAGCAGTACTGTTTCATCGCTATCCGGATGGAAGCGAGCGCCCAATTGCCAATGTGTCCAAGACTCTTACAGCTGCAGAAAGAAACTACAGCCAAATCCACAAGGAAGCCCTAGCCATCATCTATGGTTTGCGGAAACTTTACCAGTATCTGTACGGACGACAGTTCATACTGGTGACTGATCACAAGCCCCTGACGGCGCTGTTCGGACCAAAGAAAGGGACACCACTTCTTGCAGCTAACAGACTAGCTCGGTGGGCCCTATGGCTGAACCAGTTCGACTACACGATCGAGTACCGGAAAACTGCAGATCACGGCAATGCCGATGCCCTCAGTCGCTTGCCTTCTGGAGACGACATCGACTTTGACAGGGAGGAGAGTGGGGAAGACACGGACATGGTGTGCGCCATCCGAGTTCTCAGTCTTCAAGTCAAACCCTTCGACTCCAACATCCTTCGTCAAGAGTCAGGCAAAGATCCAGTGATAGCTACAGTGATGCGCTACGTGCGCGAAGGGTGGCCGCTGAAGCACGCTGAGATCAACGAAGATGTCAGAAAGTTCCAGAAGTTGTCTGATTCTCTCAGTATCTGCAACGGATGCCTCATCTATGGTACAAGAGTTGTGATTCCACAAAGCCTGCAGCCCAAGATCCTTGATCTTCTGCACATCGGACACTTCGGCATGGAACGCATGAAGCAGTTGGCAAGAACTGCAGTATACTGGCCCGGTATCGACGCTGCAATAGCAGGGATTCACATCCGCATCGGACATCGGACATAGACCTATTAATTTCCCAAATGTCTGATTGTTTTGAGGAGATTCAGGACAAATGTCCGATTACATTGACGACAGAAGCGGACAATGTCCTATTCTTTTTTCGCAAGGCCGGACACAGCATTGCGCAAACCGCGGACGAGTTTCGCTTGGCCGAAACCGGCCCCGCTGAACTGGTTAGCGAACGAAGGCTACAAGGTGGCCGATAATCATCTCAGTGTAATATTCCGAAGAAAACTAGTTTGGCCAATGTCCGATCTCGTCAGTCAGCCAATCAAAAGCGCCAACGACCAGCGTGCGGTCGCCGTTTTGCAGCTCACGAATCCATGCGATCTTCGCGCCGATGAAGGATTTATTTGGATTTTTTTACTCGAATAATTAAACCAACAGAAAGAAAAATACAATACGGATCGTTTCTGAGGGGCAGACGCGAAGTTTTAGCCACAAAAATACACGTATGATGATCGTCCAACTTGGGCGTACGCGTACCGGATTTTCCCAGGGGCTCTCGCATCCATTCGTTCTTTGCCGGCGTCGAGAAAGCATTAAACGGTTGTGTTTTCTTACGCAAAACTAAAACAGCACAACGGAAAATGCATTACGGATCGTTTCTTAGGACCAGACACGACGATTAAGTTACCAACAATTTGCCTAGAATGATCGTGCGCGGGCTGTGGTACACCTGACTTGCGAGTACTGGATTTTCCCGGTCTATTTTAAGACGATAATCAATACGAAAAATCAATACTAGTGATCTCATTTGGAGGAGGGACTAATCAAGATAACCACATGGTTAACAGTCAGGGATTAAGATCTTCCACCGTGCTTTTGTCGGATTTCCACCTTTGGCTAAAAATTTTCTGGCCTCTCAAAAAGTCAAAACGGTTTTCAGTCAGTCTGGCCTTGTCTGAAGCTTTTAAACTGAATCACTTCCACAGATTTCAGTGTAATTAAAAACAAATCTTGAGGAGCATTCCCCTGCACACCTCTTGCTTAATAATTAAGCAGACGTGCACGCCTGGCTTTCACACTTCATCACCATAGTAAGTGTTAGGCAGTTTGTGGTAAACACACTGTGTAGTTTTACACAGATAAAGAAACACCTGTACTTAGAAATCAAAATGTGTACTTGCAAACTGTTAATTTGTCCAAAGTGTCATCCTGTTAAGTGGGTCCGACTATTACAGATACACTTTGCTATGAAAAAACTACACTTTGGCACCCCCCTAAACCATGCTGAACCTTTCTCAGTTTCTGAGAGTAAACTGACAGATCTTCTGTGTGGATTTTAGAGTTTGATTCTCCACAATGATTATTTGGATAAACGTGTGTACAGCAACAAGAGGTCTGTAATAGCTTGAGTCTAAGGGTTGAAATTTGAAGGGAAATGTGGTAGATAAGAATAGCTATCAAGTGCTCTCAGGTGCCACGAGAGGCCTAGAATTGGCCCTTAAATTTGGCAAAATTCGTGTTGCCCCCCTAGTCCCCCCAGCAGGGCTCTGCCCCTGCACCCCGCCGGGGCCTGGATGGCCCCTGGACCCCGACCTGGGAAAAGAAGTTTCAGTATTTTCAAAATTGCCAGCTTTCACCCATGCATCTTGGCAAGGGCGCGGTTTAGCTCAATTCACTATATATATATATACATGTACAAGAACAGACACCTCAGCACGTTGATCAAGAAAAGATTGGAAAACATTGAATGTCCTATTGTTTTTTTATTTTTCAGGACAAATGTCCTATTGTTTTGGTTGAGACCAGGACATTTGTCCTATTGAACCCAAAATGGATGTGAATCCCTGCAATAGAGATGACGAGTCGACGATGTGACTCCTGCGGCGAACATCAAAACAAGCCATCCAAACCGCCTGTTCATCCTTGGATGTTACCAGAGAAGCCATGGAGCCGAGTTCACTTGGACCACGCCATCAGCTTCATGGGCACCAACTGGCTGGTAATCACGGATGCTTACTCAAAGTACCCATGCATCCACCCAACGTCATCCACGTCCGCTAGAGCTACTCTAGACCTGCTGGAAGAAGACTTCGCTCACTTCGGATACCCACACACGTTGGTCTCCGACAATGCAACCACCTTTGTTTCTGAAGAGTTCCAGAGCTGGTGCAAGGAACGTGGGATCACGCACCTGACAGGAGCGCCCTATCATCCTGCTACCAATGGAGCTGCAGAACGGCTGGTGCAGACTTTCAAGCAAGCTCTCAGGAAGTCTTCTCTGCCCCCGAAGCGAGCACTTCAAGAGTTTCTTATGCAGTACCGGAGAATGCCGACATCCTGCGGATTCTCTCCGAGTGAACTCTTGATGTCCAGACAGATTCGGACAAGGATCGACACTTTGCTTCCCTCGCCAGCACACATAGCTCAGGGCAAGCAATCCAAGGAGGCATCTAAAACTCAGGTGACTCCAGACTCTGGAGGTGTCGCCAAGGTGACCAGGCAATACAAGGCTGGAGATCCAGTATACGCACTGTACTATGGACCTCACCATGCCAAGCAGCCCAGATGGGTACCAGCAGTGGTCAAGAAGTCTACGGGTACTCGCTGCTTCAACGTCAAGGTAGTTCCTCGTGGCCCAGTTTGGAGACGACACTGGGAACAGTTGCGCCCACGTTACGCTTCTGAAGAGGACAGCGAACCTGGTGATTCAGCAGATGCCTCTGAGCTCCCGATCGACCATCCGATGGAGATTCTGGAGAATGTGCCACCGACACAGAACCAGAGCAGACCACGACTGCCCAGGACCAAGCCACCTGTTCCAGAGTATGGTCCAGACAACCCCAGACGATCCAAAAGAACACCAAAACCCAGAGACAGACTTTGTTGTTGAAGTTTGTTGTGAAACAACAATTTTGGTAGGGAGGTGTTGTAGAGATCGCGAAAAGTCACTGCATTTCGATGGAAATTTCTAGACCATCCCAGAACATGCGAGTGCAGTAACGTCAGCAGATTAAGTAACCTCGGAAAGATTCCGTACTTGCCAGTATGTTACAGAATGTTCTAGATCTGACCTGTTAGTATATAAGCGGCACTGCACAGCGTTCTGGGTTCTTCCTCTTTCATGAGTTTGTTCTTGCGCATCTTCTGTTAATAAAGCATTGGAGTTCTAGCCTGTTGTATCCCGTGTCTTCTCTGCGAGCGCACCGAGAGAGCGACATAGCAGGAGAAAAATACAACAGGACCATCGGTTGTGCATACGTGTCTGCCGCAGCGGTACTGATGTCCGGCTACAGTCACGGTAGTACTGAAGCAGACACTGCCGGACCACATCAGTTCAGTTACATGTACTAGTAAAGGCATAGGCAATATTTTGACCAAATTTCATCGTTTGAATTGGGCAAACACTGACCGGCGTGACATGCATTCAGTCATCTCAGTTCAAGTTTTGTGTCGGAGTCATGGGCTTTCACGCCTAATTATTCTCACTCCGGCGTGCAGACTCTAGTAGAACTGTGACGATAGCCTGACCGTCTCCGTCCGTCAGTGCCGTGTTGAAACCGGCTGACAAAATGACGCAGATTTCACTGTGTGCGTGAAAGTATGTATTGTCTTGCAGTCTTGATTTTACAGTTTTGTTTTTTATCACTGAAAATCTGCCCCATCCCATTCTTAAAAAGAAATTCTTAATTCCAAAACCTCAGCATAGCTGACCTTTCCTACCATGTGTTCGTGATGTGTTGATGGTTGGTGTGTGAGTGACTGTGCATGATGCATGTAAGCATGCATGCTGGGTTCATTTTGCTGTGTGGCACCTTGAGCCAGGCAGATGGAGTAAAGCGCCTATATTCAGATTATCATTATATTCAAAATATCACTATTAGTATGTAAACAGTGCTCTGCTTTCCAAATTTATAGATTATTCACATTTCCTTTGCAGTTTTGTGTAACTTCCTCATTTCACAGGGCGTATCATGATCCGGAGCTTGAGCGGAGTATATTGCCTGTATTGGAGTCCTGGCCCTTGAAATTTGGTCGTCTGAAGTTCTGAAGTCGGCTTGGGAAACAGCCTGCTTAAACTTTCAACTTTCCAGGTTGAAAGAGAGTTGCTCGTTTTTATATTTTATTTATAGGTCAATAGTGTTTTACCCGTATGTTGTTGTTGTTGTTTTGTGAAATGCTTCCAAGCTGTTTTGTACCATGTTAAGCGATTTGGCGAGAAGTGTTTGGACAGTATTAATTCCTTCACTTACCTTTAAAGGCATTAGCTGCCTTTTTGTATTTTCCCTAAGGTTCTAAGATGTTAGATGAATGACAGTCTCATTTAAATACATATTTTCTTTCCAGCACATCAGTAGCTGATTATTTTGTTTCCCAGTTTCCCATGGGGTTTGTCTTGTGTGGTGTGCTCTTGTTTTGTTCTAACTCATTCCACTTGGCATGCTGCGTATTAGTTCTGGCACAAAAACTGAGACAATTTGTAGTGCTGAAATCAGAGTAGAAAATTCAGCCTGGCCACAATGACAGGTCAGGATGAACATTATTTGTTACACGTTGTTAAAGCCAGTTCAGTTCAGTTCATGCATCATCACTATCCCTTTCAGGAAACAAGTGGCGATGGTGGTGTACAGCTAAGGTAAACCTATATCAAATATTTGCCTGCTGCCTTCTTGCCACCTGCTTGCTGCTCACCTGCCGCTTGCCTGCTGCCTGCTTCATTCCTGCTTTCTGCTGCCAGCTTTCTGCCTGCTGCCTTCCTTCCACCTGCTTCTTGCCTGCCTGCCACCCAGCTGCTGCCTTCTTTCCACCTGCTTGCCACTTGCCTGTTGCATGCATTCTGCCTGCTGCCTTCCTGCCTGCCACCTGCCTTCTTCATTCCTGGTTCCTGCTTCCTCCCTTGCCGCCTTTTCCCCACCTGTCTACTGTCTCCCTACCACAGTTGCTGCCTGACTGCATGCTGCTGCTGCATTTGATGCATATGCTTTTGTTGCTTGCTAACTTCATGTTGTATGTGACTTGATTGCTGTTGTTGCATTTGTTGCTTGCTTGCCATTGGTGCTTATATTGCTGAATTGCTGTTGGTGCTTTTGTTGTTTGCTTGCTGTTGGTGCTTATATTGCTTAATTGCAGTTGGTGTTTATATTGCTTGCTTGCTGTTGTGCTTTTGTTGCTTGCTTGCTCGCCATTGGTGCTTATGTTGCTTGCTTGCTGCTGGTGCTTGTTGCTTAATTGCTGTTGGTGCTTGTTGCTTAATTGCTATTGGTGCTTGTTGCTTAATTGCTGTTGGTGCTTTTGTTGCTTAATTGCTGTTGGTGCTTTTTGCTTTATTGCTATTGGTGGTTGTTGCTTAATTGCTGTTGGTGCTTTTGTTGCTTAATTGCTGTTGGTGTTGCTTAATTGCTGTTGGTGCTTTTGTTGCTTAATTGCTGTTGGTGCTTGTTGCTTAACTGCTGTTGGTGCTTGTTGCTTAACTGCTGTTGGTGCTTGTTGCTTAACTGCTGTTGGTGCTTTTGTTGCTTGCTGTTGGTGCCTATGTTGCTTGCGTGATTGCTGTTGGTGCTTATGTTGCTAGCTTGCCGATGGTGCTTATGTTGCATTATTGCTGTTGGTGCTTATACGTTGCTTTATTGCTGTTGGTGCTTAAGTTGCTTGCTTGCTGTTGGTGCTTATGTTGCTTGCGTGATTGCTGTTGGTGCATATGTTGCTTGCATGATTGCTGTTAGTGCTTAAGTTGCTTGCTTGTTGTTGGTGCTTACGTTGCATTATTGCTGTTGGTGCTTATGTTGCTTGAATGATTGCTGTTAATGCTTAAGTTGCTTGCTTGCTGTTGGTGCTTACGTTTCATTATTGCTGTTGGTGCTTATGTTTTTTGCTGTTGGCGCTTACGTTTCTTGCTGGCTTGCCGTTGGTGCTTTTCTTACTTGCTGCTGGGGTTTTTGTTGCTGCAGTTGCTGCTTTTGATGCTGTTGCTTTTTTTCTCTTTTTTTTTTTGCTTTTAGAGTCCAGAAAATAAAACTGAGCTTACTGAATTCAGCATGGAGAACTCAGTTTGCCCACTGATCCACTATGAATGTTTAGGCACAAAACAGTGTGCCCTCTAATTGTATCTCCTATCCTGTTTCCAGCTATAGAGCATTGCTTGCAGCTGAGGAGAAATGCTGTTGTGTAATCAGTGATTCACTTATTACATTATGTTTCAGCATATTAGTCCATTTTGTTCAGCCAGCTTGGTCTTTTGTTGTTGTTGTTGTTGTTACTTTCCTTTTTTTCTTGTTTTTGAAAGGGGGGGGGGGGGGGATGCTCTTTAATTTCTGGATAAAAGCACTCTTCTCCACATGTATTATATATGCACAGATAACACGAACTGCTGAACACATACTTCACAGTTTTTGACAATTTCTTTTCCAGCACATTTGTATCTAGCATACTGTAGGTGTTTGATTATTAACTTCTTTTATTTTGGGGGGCTGTGATGTGATACTGTAGGTGTTCGATTCTTAACTTCTTTTATTTTGGGGGGCTGTGATGTGATACTGTAGGTGTTCGATTCTTAACTTCTTTTATTTTGGGGGGCTGTGATCTACTAGGTTTTCAACTTCCCATTTTCCTTTTTCAGAGGCCACCGTAGAGGTTAAGCTTGGTACACTGACCATGCTCAAGATGGTACTTTGGACTTCAGAAATCAACATGGAAAAATCAAGCCTGTTAACAATTTACAGCTTAGGATTATCATGTGTATCATCTGTTCAACGTGCTCATTCCAAGAATATTTGGCTTAGAGGTAATTTTTTTTCCTCACGTGTGTCAACAAAGTGAGTATTTTAAAACCCTCTAACATCTGTAAAGAGATCAAGCAGTGTTGATGTTCCTGTAGCTTTTTAAGCTTTGGACCCTAAAGCAGGTTTTGAAAATTTTAGTATGTATTTCATTGTAAAGCACTTGTTAGAATGAAGAATGACCTCTATGGTCAAATATTGCAGGATTGCAACCATGGTGGAATCACCTTCAGAGAACTTCACACCGAACCATCACCTGCGCAAGCAACAGCTGCAGAATGAGACAGTTACACAAGGCAACACTCTGGTCAACATCCCTGCATTCAAGGAGTGCAGGAGACAGTATAACAAAATGACAAATTACTAAGCGTTCATTTCTGATTCGTTTGTTACCACCAGTATGTGTGTGTTCAGCCATATGATTCATGATGTACAGTGATCTGGCAGTTATTTTGGTTGGGCAGGCAGTAGGAATAGCAGTTCTATTGCTGCTGTTTCTGTTTGATTTTTATATCTGCCAGGGTTATTGTCATGAACAAAATATAAATGAATGAATTGTGGAAGCATACCAATTGTAGGAAAATGTGCATGCATGAATTGTGTGAATTGTGACGTCAATCTTTCACAATAAAGATGGGGAAAATGACTACCGTACATGTACTATGTATTATGTTCATTGTGTTAGTAAAGTGTTGTAGCGTTATCATATATTTTTTTGTGTAAGAAAAATTTCTAGATCAGCATCTGTGTGTGTGTGTGTGTGTGTGTGTGTGCACTAGACAGAAAGAGAGAGAGAGTGCTGTTATTAGTTCAGGGAGTTCGAAGGAAATAAAATGCGCCCATTACAGCCACCAAAGCACTGGGCACATGGCTTTAGTATCAACAACAACAGTATATAGCCAAAAAGTGAAGTGTCACAAGATGCCACAATTTGGGACAATCTTTGTGAGTTTAGAATTTGAATGTTCGACATGTGTAGTGTGAGAATATTCTGTGAATTTAATTCAGTATACCTGTATTCTGATACACATAAAAACCAACAAACAAAATAATATGCTCACCCAAACAGCAACACTAAATACAAGATTCTCTTTGCCTTTGCCCTGAGCCGTGATTTTCAGTCAAGGTCAAGGCCAAGTTTTCCTACACTTCTACAGCATCATTGCACTGCTGTGTGACCCCCAAGCCCTTTCAGTTATGCAAGTTGAGTTTCTGAGTAATATCGCAACCAAGGCTGACACTGATCATAACAATCATATATGGATATCATATGAATTCGTGAGTTCAGTTCGAAAGACATGAGTTCACGGAAGTGATCACGGCTCACCGCCGTCACACAGTAACCGGCCGGCTTGACTCAGTGACGTGAAATCATCGCTGATATACTTATAACTCACTCAGAGTTTTAGTTTCTGTGTTAATGAGTCACGTGATAAAACCGATACATGTACTTCCACCCTCTCTCTCTCTCTCTCACCGTCACCGCACACACACACACACACACCGGCACACCGGCACACACACTGACACACACATCTCCTCTTGACAACGGCAATAACTTTATTTTCCTTTTAACGCCGGCACTCATACACGCAGACACATGAACTTTGCGCGCGCACAGTCGTCATCACACGTTTGATGCTCCCAACACTGTCAAGTTTCTGAACACTGACGTCTTTCTAACACTACACAACCACATAAACTCGAGTTGCTACGGAGGCGGCTCGCGCGATTCAACTTAAACAAAATGGACGGGCGTTTTTCCGGTGTCCTGCCGCTTCCAAATCATAACACCCTAACTCTAGCGTTTTTCCACGCCGTAGCACCGATTCTTTCAAATGGCCGCCTTCCAAATTAAAACTGAAAAAAATAATATCGCTGGGATTTCCGATTGTCGGTTTGACTTGAAAATGGAATAAGGGCAGTTTAATATCAACCAGAAAATGGCCAGTCCATAAACCGTTTACTACATTCTAGATGTATAAGGTCACATTTCAAAGTAATGACTTTACTGATCTGGGACGGAGTACTCGTTGTTGAAGCTTCTGAAGCGCCGGCAGTGCACTGGAAAAACTCCCGCCCATTTTCTTTAACCCCCGTGTAACTTGAGTATAGGGCAGTTAGCACCTATCACGACGTTCTACAGTGGCGGCGCGACAGTTATCAATGTTGCTGACATCAGTAGGCTACATCAGTTCGCCAGAGCACAATCTGTACAATGCAGCAGTATGGACTGATGTAAAAGCAGCACCGAGACTCCAGTCCCCATCGATTGAACTTCCATCACAAGTTTTTCATCAGGAGCAGCAGTTGAAAGACACTTAAACCGTGTAAACAGACTAATTCCATCTTTGCTAGGACAACTTATGTTTTGGAACAGTTTCACTCGTCAGCTAGCCTGTACGCTCGAAATACTGTATGTTGATGATTTGTACAGCTGTTTATGCGATACAATGTTGTTGAAGCTGTTGTTGAAACGTCATCTCTATGACAGGCTATTTCGGGCGGACACTTTGAGCGAGCGGCCAAATAATAAAATTCTGCGACTGTTGTTACACTTCCGAAACGAAGAGCTGTGGGAGCGAGCACTAAGGACAGGAACCACTGGCCAAGCAGATCCTGCGGAGGAAGTGGGGCTGGATTGGACACACCCTCAGGAAGCCAGCATCCAGCACCACACGCCAAGCCCTGACATGAACCCGCAGGGGAAAAGGAAGAGAGGCCGGCCTCGCAACAGCTGGAAGCGGGACACTGAGGCAGAGCTATGTAAGCAGGGGACGGGCAACTGGACTGGAGTGGCAAAAGTAGCCAAGAACAGAGTGCGATGGCGAAGGGTCGTCGATGGCCTATGCTCCGCCTGGAGCCATGGGCCTAAGTAAGTTGTTACACAATTGGAGCGCTCATGCAGTGTGGTCGCCGCGCGTCACTGTCCGGGTGTCTAAGTGGTGTGATGATAGAAACAGCTCAGAACTCTTTGTGAGCGTAAAAAAATGGTAGCATTCGTCCCTTTATTTATACTGACATATGTGCATTTGATATACCGACATGCAATGAAGACTGAGCTCGCTTAGGCTGTAGAGCTGTCCTCCGACGGTTGACCCCCACCCCCCTCTTCTACACTGGTTTCCAGTATTACTACAGCGTTGTCTGAGTGTTGGCTGGGAGCGTCTGCTCCGACGATTGTAATGTCCGACACCTTGACGGGGTTTTCAGAGGCCGCCGCTGAGCTGGGGTTCTCGGACATGGCAGCCATGGGGTTCTCGAATGTTGTAGGCGTGGAGTTGTCCGATTCTGCGCCGGTTGTCATGGCGGTTGGAGTTACGTCAATTTCATATTCCCTGACGACAATGGGTGGGGCCCACTTGCTTTGTAAGGCCGCCTGTATGCAAACACAACAGAGACAGAAAATCTTTTAGTGTTTTCATTTGTATAGTCATTTTAACTCTTTGACGACGAAGCACAATTTCTAACGTTCTGTTGTGGTGGTGTCTAGCATCACATCACTGTCTAAGACACATACACAAATAAATACACAGACAGGCTTGAGTCCAGCTGACTGGAGCCAAAACGCAGTAGCCGGTGGTATTGTCATCCTCGACAATCGACAAACAAGAAAGAACGGCCGAGTTTTCCTCGTTTGCACGGTCATCAAACGTCAGTGTGTTTCGTCTCTAAGATAGGCTATTTCGGGCGGACACTGAGGCGCAGTTACAAGCGCAACTGTACCAAAGCAGATTTCTCCCTATATAATTCCTCGTAATGGTAGCAATGGTTTCCTTAACCGAAAATATTGGAATAAATTCATTTTGTTTGTTTTCCTTTTTTTCCTTTAAAAAAAGGGCGTTTTAGCACCCCGATCTTCAATTCTTTTGGGGGACTGATTATTCTTCTGTGGTCTCATGTTAACAGCCCTGAACCTCCACTCTTCAGTGTCACCACCGCGCCTCCCTTCTCAGTCCTTCTCCGCCCTAACCCATTGTACACACCTTGATTTGTGCCGGCGTGAGAGAGCGGAGCGTCTCTCTGTCGATGGCGAAGACAAGAGAGTAGGCAGCGCCCTGCAGTGTGGCCGAGATGGCGTGCAGCAGAACGAGGGCAAAGATGTGATGATCAGAGGTTGCGTTCTGAATCCTGTTCAAAGAGTTTATAATTATACCGTTGGCCAATCAACCACAAGGAAGGGGGGGGGGAGGGGGGGGGAAGGGGTGGGGGTGGGCGAGGGTATATATATTGCATGCTACAGGCATACAAAAACCAAGAGGCCTGTCATTGACATAATTACCCCAGGTATAAGAGGGACTGCAACTAAGGCTCCCCGCATTCTGCTCTTTCTGGCAAACTTTCTGTCGTCGTTTGGTGAATAAACGTCTTTTGCACCAAACAAATCCAAAGTACGTTCTTCTCAAAGAGAGGGTTTTTTTTTTCTTCATTTCTTTTGAAACAACTGCCCGACAGGAGATAATGTCCGCCTGACTGAGTGTCCGTGTAGCGCTTGGCGTCACACAGTTCGCTTTGACTGTGACGTCACGACCCTCTGGTCTCAGCCACAGTTTGGAAAATTGACGGAAAAGCGTCATTTATCTCTCGGTGTCCTTTTCCATGTCTTTGGCAATATAGATGTCTACGCTGCTAAGCTCGTGTTTCCCGGGAACTACTTTGCAGATGTTATTAATTGCTGACGTAGTGGTTGTTTCGCGCGGCGGAAAGATTTTTGGCTGCTTACGAGTCACTAACACAATCGCAGTGCACGGATGAGGATCGACCTACATGCGTGTAGTGACCGATTATCAACTGTGGCAGAGATGAGATGAGAGGCGAAATCGGCGCGTGCAGTTTGACTTGGCGTCCGGACTAGATGTCACTCGAACCTTTGGTACATACCTGTTGACAAGAGGGAAGATGGACAGCACCACGTAGACCACAGGGTAGAGGCGGAGTGGTTTGATGTCTTCCTTCAACATTTGCTGCAGACAACCGCAACCGTGTCAGGTCCGCAACAGACACAGACATTCACATGTGAAACAGCCCTACTTGGTTGGGTTTAAACTGCATCTTTTCACATTTTCACTTGACACAGATAAAATGCAGAACTTTCATATTTCTTGTCACCCTGTCTGCCAGTGTGTACACTGATTTACTAAGCTGATCCCTTTCAAGAGGATTTTCTGTTCTCTGCATTTTGTCTTTGAAGTAAGTTGTGCAACTTTATTGCTGACCTCTCAAAATGGAAGAGCTTGATGACCCATCTGCCTGATGCAGAGGTGACGCTAAACTAACTTCTTTGTTTTCTCACCTGGTTTCGCTCGTTTTCAGGATCATACGTGCCCGTCCATGTGGAGGCCTGGAGAAAAAAAAACTGAACAATTACAATGGAATGCTGACAGTCTGTTTCTTGTTCAACTGCTGTTTGCAGCAGTCCACTTAATAGTTAATACCCACACAGTAAGTAAATCAGAGAAGACTATACGTATATATAACCGTGACCGGTTAAAATCATCTAGTCACATGGCCTAGGTTATACCGACCATTTTCCTCCCGGTGGGAGGGGAATGGGAGTCCTGTGAATGGTCAAACGGCCTTATATCTGTTGGGTGTTTCAGCGGTAGGATGGAAGCCCCCCCCGTGGCTTGTAGCCAATGTAGGGCAAGACTGACTTGTACAATGGCATACAAAGCATACATCTCCAAGATCTAGGTACCGCTCTCAGCTTTGCTTACTTCCCATATATAATTATATGGAGAACGTGGACATTTTTTTCACATCAGTCACAGTTAAACATTAAAAAAAACTGTAAGCAACGAAACATGATCATGAACGGTTTTGAATTCTTAAAAAAAGAAGTAATGTCCTTTATTACATGTGAGATTCATCTGAGAGTTCTGACTGATTTAGTGAGCATCCACAGTCCGTTCCCGATTTGTTTACATCTATGATCAAGCGATGCACATAGTGTCCACCCTGTCTCCGCTCACACAGACCTGTTTGTTGATTTTAACGATGATGAAGATGTAGATGGAGGTGTTGATGACGATGAATACAAAAAGGGGCCCGTACCATCTGAAACCAAGTCACATCAATAATGAAGAAGTTTATGAAATGTGCCTGAACAGTTTGAAAAATCGAATGCACGGCGTCTATGGTATGTCGCAGAGCAGAGTTTAAGAACCGGGATAATAAAACTCTTTGCAATTATTCTCTCTCTCGTGCGCGCATGTGTGTGTGTGTGTGTGTGTGTGTGTGTGTGTGTGTGTGTGTGTGTGTGTGTGTGTGTGTGTGTGTGTGCAGTGTGTGTGTGTGTGTGTGTGTGTGTGTGTGTGTGCAGTGTGTGTGTGTGTGTGTGTGTGTGTGTGTGTGTGTGTGCAGTGTGTGTGTGTGTGTGTGTGTGTGTGTGTGTGTGTGTGTGTGTGTGCAGTGTGCAGTGTGTGTGTGTGTGTGTGTGCAGTGTGCAGTGTGTGTGTGTGTGTGTGTGTGTGTGTGTGTGTGTGTGTGTGTGTGTGTGTGCAGCGTGCCGTGTGTGTGTGTGTGTGTGTGTGTGTGTGTGTGTGTGTGTGTGTGTGTGTGTGTGTGCAGTGTGTGTGTGTGTGTGTGTGTGTGTGTGTGTGTGTGTGTGTGTGTGTGTGTGTGTGTGTGTGCAGTGTGCAGTGTGTGTGTGTGTGTGTGTGTGCAGTGTGCAGTGTGTGTGTGTGTGTGTGTGTGTGTGTGTGTGTGTGTGTGTGTGTGTGCAGCGTGCCGTGTGTGTGTGTGTGTGTGTGTGTGTGTGTGTGTGTGTGTGTGTGTGTGTGTGTGTGTGTGTGTGTGTGTGTGTGGAGTGTGTGTGTGTGTGTGTGTGTGTGTGTGTGTGTGTGTGTGCAGTGTGCAGTGTGTGTGTGTGTGTGTGCAGTGTGCAGTGTGTGTGTGTGTGTGTGTGTGTGTGTGTGTGTGTGTGTGTGTGTGTGTGTGTGTGTGTGTGTGTGTGGACTTACATGCCCATAGCCCATCCAACGTCTCCTGTTATCCAGCTGCCATAAACAAAAAAAATCAAGGAAAGAAATTTTGTTATAACATATTCTTCCTGGTAATGTGATTTCTATTTTTATGATAGTGAAACAGCGGAGTACGAGAAACGAAATCAAAACAGGTCATGGTCAAACAGAAGCTGACCACGAGCTACATGATTATCTGTTCAGTCAGGAAATTTGGGATAGTACTCCCCACAAGAAACGATTAGCTGTCAGAGTACTCTGATAATGATATTAGGAAACTGCGCTGTTAAACCTCAGATTAATGCGTGTGTGCCGCGTGCCGTGTGTGTGTGTGTGTGTGTGTGTGTGTGTGTGTGTGTGTGTGTGTGAGAGAGAGAGAGAGAGAGACTGACCACCAAGCTCCAGACGGCCCGTAGTGGTTATCGATGAACGGAAGCAAGGACACGAGAAACGATACGACCCAGGAGACCACATGATACCACCTGGAGAATACAAGGAACAGGAGAAAAAAGCACGTAATTGATGTCCTGGGTTAACACTGACATTGATTTTTTTCCCCCTCACCGATAGCATTATTCCCAGAAAGGATGCAAGTTCAAAGTCTGTTGAAATTTGGAGTTCCAGAAATGTTTTGGCTTTCAATTTTCAAACACAATGCTTCGAGAATGTGAATAAACACAAAATGAATGTCAACTGCAACGGCTGAGGGAACACAAACCGTTCAAATTTTTCCGTGGTCGCGCTCCTGATGACGTTAAAATACAGGTTGACTGTGATACAGGCCACCCACAGCAGTACCGCCCAGTCTGTTCACAAACAGAGACAAAGACAAAAGTTGTTTGAATGAGAAGATGGATGACCGAACGTCTCCTGTCCACTGCGAGTTTTTTTTTTTTTTTTTTTAAGGCGGGAGCCTGTTCCGAAGTTTAACTCTTAAGCCCAAGCAAAAATCGCAATTTCACTGGGAACCACTTCAAGCCAGCATTATGCAACATGCAGCGGTCTCGGGCCTAGCGGGAGGGCCAACACCTTGCGTAATAATGGTTTGAAGTGGCTCCTCTACAACGTCAAAACCTGGCCTGAGGGCGCAGAGCTACAGGTGCAGCTTTACTTTAGGGTAGACGTTTTGGCCTGGAGAAGACCGTGGGATTCGTCATGGCGACCGGGCTGCAGATCTGACGCAACCAGTCAAATCGACCGCAGAAGAAAAGGAAGAAGAAGAAGTGGCTCCTGCTAGTGTGCAGTGGCTTGTTCTTTTTAACCACATAACGGGCAGGGGGTGGTCGGGCTTGGGCTCTCAAGAGTTAAAGGAACTTTTGCTAGTTTCAGCAGTCC